>JAIFKG010004733.1:0-29034 GCA_020351975.1 Phyllosticta ampelicida
ACGCAACTACTAATCGGCCGCAACGTGGCTTATCTATGGAAGAGCGGACGGGGTTCCGAGTTCTCCACGTGCTGTGGTCGTACGTGAAAATTACGAACTCCAAAAAGCATTATAATCCCATACCTTTATGGTGTCCTTCTCAATCCTTAGCCAGGGTGTTGCGTCAACCGTGTGGATGCTGGCGCGTGGATGCGATTGGGCGGTGATGTTTTCGATCCACAAAGCGTCGACGACCACAGACGACTGTCTCTTCTGGTGACGGATGACCATGCGACGATCGGCCGTCCTTGCCGACGCGTCTTCTGGACCGGGACTCGGCTCGCCGTCTGTCAGCTCGGCTGCGACATGTAGGAAGGGCAACCTGGAGCCGTGAAGCCAAGGCCGACCAGTAGCCAGTATTGGTGAGACCGAAGTCACAGGCGATACTGCTATGTCGACGTGCCACGGTCTAGCTCGCACTCGAGCGGAGCTGTACGCAAAGCCCCGCATCGATTGTTTTTGTTTTGATGGTCCCGGGGTGTGCACTTGATTGACGCGCACCGAGTCGTGGCTTGGGCGGATGTGCGCAGATCCGCAAATCGCTGGTTCCAGCTCGGGGCGTGCTCCTAGGAGTAGGACTACTCCTTCTGTCGTGTTGGCGACCTTTTTGCTTCCTCGTCTTCCTTGGGCCAACAGCGGCGCAACAGGGTGACGTGCATGGCCGACGGTGCAGACTCGACTTTCACCCCTTGCGGCCGACAGACACGAGAGGTTGTGACGGGGTGGCTTTGGCTTGCCTCTTGCTTAGCTTAGCGTCAGCCTCGGCCTTGGGCTTTGAGCTTTGAGCTTTGAGCTTAGCTGCAATCCTGGTGCCACTCGAGCAGCCCTAGTCGCTCGTGCCTGGCTGGGTCGTGGCTGTTTCACGCCTGACCAATGGCCTCTGCGTACAGCAGGCCTGAGAATCAAGAGCCATTGCAAAGGGTCCTATTCTCTCTCTCTCCCTCTCTCTCTCTCCACCTCTCCAAGACTTTTCCCATTCCTGGAGACTCTCCTTGATCTCGCGCTCTTCTCTTCATCCTCCGCTTCTGGCCCCATTCGCTCGCTCCTTCTCACCCTGGTCAACTGAATCTTTTTGAGACCTCCGAGGAATCGCCTTCCCTCCACTCGTTCACCACTTTTGCGCCATTCACTTCCGCGCGCATTCTTGCTGGTGGCGGTTTCGTGGTATCCCTCGGCAGCTTCAGCTATACGAGCCTAGACCAAGACAGTCTCGAATTTCATCGGCAAGGATCTCGCCAGCTCCAAATTTGCAACCGCCGTTGGCTCTATCGGCACGTTGACCATCGACGCCCCATCTGTCTCGGGGCCGAATCCCTCGACTCTACTCTACAAATGTCTGTTCATTCCCCCAGATCGCCAAAGTCGAAAAACTCCAATCGCCTTTCACGTCAAGGCTTTCAACCCTTGCCTGGTAACAACGGTGGCGACATGTCTCCCAACGACGTGACCATCGACATTCCACTCGAACCCGTCGCTAGCCATGGCTCAACTGGCAAGCGTACTGGTAGCAATGCTCCGCTCACCCACGTGCATACTGTCGACAACGAAAAGGCCACACCTCTGCCGCCAGGCGCTAAGGGCAGAAGATTGAAGCACGTCAGCACCGACGACGGCACCGGACGAAACCTCATGGACAACGAGGAGGACTATGTCAACCGCATGGGCAGGCTCTACAACGCCATCCTCAACTTCAGCATCGTTACGCGTTACTTTCTCTACGTCGCACCATTGGCCATTTGCATCGCCGTTCCCATCATTGTCGGAGCCACCGTGGCTCAGAACGCGAAAATTGGCGGTGTCCGCATTCTCTGGTGAGTTATAAAACAGTCGTTGGGTTGCTTGCAGGCCGTCGAGCCTCGACCTCTGGCGGCTTGATCTGCGCAAGCGTCTTGAGACAGACACTTGGTAGCAAATATCGTGGCGCACACCGGTTTAAAAACCTCCATCTTGAAAAACGCGCGCGCATGGGGAGCGGTCAGGCGTATCAGGCACATGACTAGAAATTTTCAAAGTCCTTGTGTGTAGTCATAGGGAGTGATCGTTGTCGTGTGCCATGACACTAATACCAAGCTCATACTGCCTCGCCTCCCCTTCAGAACTTTAACTGACTGCTCTCAGGTTCTTCACGTGGGTGGAGGTTGTGTGGTGTTCAATCTGGGTGTCCAAAATCATCGCACATGGCCTTCCAAAAGCATTCCAGATCGTCGCTGGCGTAGTCAGCTCTGGTGTACGCAAATACGCTCTCGTCATTCGAAATCTCGAGCTCTACCTCTCCCTAGTTGGGTGGGCCGTTACGTCGCTGGCCACTTTCGTTCCGCTGATGGTTCACAACCCTGATATTCGCGCCGCCAAAGCTTCGGGGGACAAAAACGCCGATTCTCTGAAGAGCTGGCAGAAGGTTGTCAGGCAGCTGCTAGCCGCAGCGGTTGTGGCTTCAATCGTTCTCTTGGTCGAAAAGTTCTTTGTTCAGCTCATCAGCATCAACTACCACCGCAAGCAGTTTACCAGCAAGATCAAGGACAACAAGCGCCAAGTTCATCTCCTTGGCCTGTTGTACGATGCCTCTCGGGCCCTCTTCCCATCATACTGTCGCGAATTCGAAGAGGAGGATTACATCATACACGACACGCTCAGGCTGAATCTCCCAAAGAACTTCCAAGGCCACACCCGTTCTGGCTCACAAACGCCAATGCGCCTACTCCATGATGTTGGGCGCGTAGGCGACAAAATTACAGCGGCATTCGGCAACATTGCGTCTGAGATAACTGGCAAGAACGTGTTCAATCCTGAGTCGGCTCACTCGATTGTGATTCAAGCTTTGGAGAAGCCACGCTCTTCAGAAGCACTCGCCAAGCGTCTCTGGATGTCCTTTGTTGTTGAAGGCAAAAACGCGCTGTATCCCGACGATATTAAGGAAGTACTCGGTGAGAGTCGAGAAACGGAAGCCGAAGAGGCATTTACTGCCCTCGACGCGGACGGCAACGGAGACGTTAACCTCGAAGAGATGATCCTCATGGTCACAGAGATCGGGAGGACTCGCAAGTCCGTCGCGACAAGCATTCAAGACGTATCTCAAGCCATAGGCGTTTTGGACGATATGCTCTGCGTTGTCGTCTTTGTGGCCGCAGTTTTCATCTTCATTGCCTTTCTCAACGCCAGCTTCGTCACCATGCTTGCCACTGCGGGTACTGCCCTCCTGTCTTTGTCCTTTGTCTTTTCTGCTACCTGCCAGGAAGTTCTGGGTTCCTGCATTTTCCTTTTCGTCAAGCACCCCTACGATGTTGGCGACAGGGTTGATCTGACCACCGGGACTGATCAGCTCACTGTTGAGCACATCTCGCTACTCTTCACGGTCTTCAAGCGCGTCAACAACGGCCGTACGGTCCAGATTCCCAACACAGTGCTCAATGGCCTGTGGATTGAGAACACTAGCCGGTCGCAAGCCATGCGCGAGCAAGTCCCAATCTACGTGTCTTTCGATACGTCCTTCGAAGACATCACCGCGCTCAAGATCGAGATGCAAAACTTTGTCCAGGCTCCTGAGAACAATAGAGACTTCCACCCAGATATTGACATCTCGGTCAACGGTATTGCTGAGCTGAACAAGCTCGAATTGTTCATTGAAATCCGTCACAAGTCCAACTGGGGCAATGAGACTCTGCGCGCGTTGCGCCGCTCCAAGTTCATGTGCGCTTTGGTCCAGGCCCTTCGCAAGATTCCAATTGCACCTCCGGGAGGCAGCGACGCTGCTCTCGGCTCATCGGATCGTCCACAATTCTCTGTCAGCATTTCTGCCGGCGAAGCTGAGGAGCGTCGTCAAGCATATCTTGAAGACAAGGAATCCAAGCGTCTCTTCCCCTCCAAAAAGCCTGAATCGGCAAGTACTGAACGCTCCTCCAGCATCGACTACCTCGGCCGTGCAAGTGGTGCCGGAGCCCATGGATCTATGAATGCAGAGACAGCGGCTCTCAATGAACTGAATGCGCGCAATCCGGCATTTGACACATACCGCGATGATGCGTACCAAGACCGTGGCGAGACGGCAAGTTTCACTGGCTTCTGCCCTGAACGAGCCAGCATGAATGCACAGGAGGTGGAGGAGGTGCGCAACACGCTGAAGCGCGAAGGCACGCTGGGAAAGCGCAAAGCTGGCGAGCGATGTCTCCAGGCGCGCGCGACGTCGCTGACCCGCGTCCCAACCATCAATGAGCCTGCCGCTGAAGCAGGTGCATCGTCGGGCTACCAGCAGAGCACATATGCCTATCCCTCGTCGACGTCTTACAACACGATGGCCCAACTGCCACCGGGCTACCAGTACCCGCCCAGCACGCACAGTCAAAGTCCCACTCTGAGTCCGACCCAGAACCCGAACCGCAGGTCGAACAATCCGTACTACGCATCCGGAGCGCGGCCATCCAGCACAGAGTCTCCGCACTGATGAGCTGTGGCGGGAATTGAAGGGCTTCCTTTGATCGGGTTTGAACCCCACCGTGAGATGTGCTCATGGCGTGATGAGTGACGAATCTCCTTTTCCGTTTTGAAACGCACAGTTAATGTGTTGGGAGACCCAGCCGTCTGCAAGTACTGCAAGGGGCGATACCATCGCCCAGGCGAGACTACTGGGTCCTCATCTTACAACATGGCATAGCATGGCTTCCTTTTCTCGTCATGTACAAGGATTTGAGGCCCCTTCCCCTGCTTTTTGCAAATCTTTCGCATACACAACAGCAAGGGTCAACTAACGTCGAGCAAGCTGAGATGAGCGGCGGTGCTTACTGAATGGCTGGAATGATTTGAGACATGATTTGCTGGTGATCACACCAATAGACGGCATCTTCGTGTATGGCTTGGTATGTAACAGCAGGTAGTACCAAACAACAACTAGAGATCAATCGCGGTGGGCTATGAAACAAAAGATGCGTATTCAAGCACCAAAACTCCGTCCGACCCAGCTTCCGTCTCTTTGCGCCGAGTCCAGTCAAGTTCCATCAATGTGCGACTGAACTTTTGACTGAACTTTTGACCTTTACAAAAGCCTCTTCGACCTAGCCGTGGTTAGATCCAAATACCAATATAAACCTTCGGAAGTTTCAATTTCACATCTACGCCGACAAAAGTGATATGTGCAAGTACAAGACGGCGTACTCGCACGGAAAGACTTAAGAGGTTAAGCGGACGCGGCAGCAACCTTTCGTATTCCCCAGAAAGGAAAAATGTCGGTCACACTATTCCAAAACCCAACTCTAGATCTGTCCAAACTGATTCAAGCGCCTCTTCGGGTCATTTATCTTACCCGAGAGTACTTCCTTCTCCTGCTGAACAGCAACATGGTTGTTGAGCTTGTCGCTGGAGTCGTAGATGAAGAAGGAGCCGATCAGGGCAACAACACCGAAAGGAATGCTGGCGTAAAAGACCATCCTGAATGCCTTGGCGTAAGTATTCTTCACCGTTTCGGCAATCGCCGCCAGTACAGCGGGAGTAACGCCGTCCATGCTTGCCAACATCTGAGGAGCCCCTGGAACACCAGACTCGGCTAGCATGACGACCGGGACGAGCTCGTTGAGACCCTGGACAGGAAAACCGCGGGAGATGGCGGCGCGAGCGATGTTTCGGCCCATTTCGCCGTTGACGACACTGTTGAGAATCGTGTTGAAAATGGCATTGCCGAAGGAACCTCCAGCAGAGCGGAATGTACCAATGAGTCCGGACGCGACGCCGAGCTCCTCCTGCGGAACCTCGAGACCTGCAGAAACATAGGCCAGCGTCGTGATCCAGGTGAAGCATCCTTGACCGAAGAATTGAAAGATCATCCAGGCAACCTTATGATTGGGGATGACCGCCGCGTACAACGCTGTGAAAAGAGTCTGGATGAACATGGCCACAATAAATTGGCCTCGAATCCGCTTAATGTATTGGAGGAAGGATGGGATGAGCCAACCTCCAATGACAAGACTGATGCCGCTGGGAATCGCAATGATACCAATCTCGATCGGGTCCTTGGTGTACATGTAAAGGGAGCCCTGTGGGAGCAAAGCCGCCATCGAGTACCAGACCAACCCAGAAACGAAGCTTACGAGAAGAAGCATGGTGAACTTTCGGACTTGCTTGAACAAGCTGAAAGGGAAAAGTGGGTTCGGGCAGATTGTCCATTCGTAAGCAAAACAGCCGAGAAACATAATCGCGCCAACGGCTATGGTTGAGGCTACTAGGGATTTGTTGTAGCTCGGCTTTCCCAGCTCTGTTAAGCCAACGAGGAGAACGGTAAGGCCTCCAGAGAACAGGAGGACCCCGATAAAGTCCAGCTCTTTGAATTCTTGCCAGCGAGACTTGTCAAAGTCGTTCTGCGGCCGCGTCGGCGGGAAGTAGAAAACGGCGCACCCAATCAGCGATATCGTGGAGTATATGATCGCAACATCTGCTTAATCTCAGTATTCAACTCTGCAAGGCTGTTCAAGGCTACCCACAGTAGCACCATCGCCACGTAGCTTTGCTTGCGAACTCCTGTCCAATGAGGACACTGAAGCTAGCCCAAGGTATATTGATGTTGAACTCGGTCCAACCAAGACCAATTCCACTTTGCATTGTCAGTGAAGCGTAGAATCAGGCGGAACAGGACCGCCGTACCGGTATTTATTGGGCAGAATTTCCGAAATTCCAGGATAGGCAACGAAAATCATTCCAGCCCCCGCGCCAATCAGAGTTGATCCAGCGATTACTTGGTTGACTTTTTCGGCTGTCGCAGCAACAATCTATACGGCATCAGCAAAGTCCTGTGGCGTGAGGTGCGAGAACTCACAGCTCCAACGACCGAAAGAGCGTTCCCGTATAGGATCACATAGCGCCGCCCAAAGATATCACTCAGTCCACCGGCGACGGCGAAACCGACGGCAGATGCGATAGACCATCCGCCAGCCACCCAGACCATGTCCTGTGAATTGCCAAGTGCAGTGCCGATTTGATGTGTGATTCCGGCAATCAAAGTATAACCGCAACCGATTGGTCCAGTGAATGAAAGTCCTAGAAACTGTTTGGATCTGGTTAGGATTCATTCTGTCTCGCGTATCCTCTTTCGGACGTACCAAGACAGCGATGATGGTCGACCATGAGACCCTCCCATCCTCATATCCGTCTAATGGCACGTTGGATGCGTTGGACACAATTTCGAAGCGCTCGACCTCGGGTTTAAAGTCATTGTCGAGGACCCCATCATCCGCGCGGCCTGGTTGCATATTGGACCCTATTGTGCGCCGAAAGCTGTGGGTGAAGTCCAAGTCAATGTTAAAGTTTGGGTCGGGGCACAGCTGGTCTATATAAACATAACTGGCTTATCGACGGCTGTGTAGGGACTACAGACTCAGGAAAGCTCTCTGACACAGGGATAGGACAGGGGAATCCTGTGAGAACTGAGTGCATTTCGACCAAACTGGGGAATCAGGACCCTGTCGAACCAATTTGCCCCAAACTCTTCTCCGTTTGATCTGAGCACGTGCTGGGGAGTAAATCCAGAGGTTTTGCAACCCCGCACGATCGTTCAACGACACGATGCGTAACAAGATTTCCAAATCACCTGTTATACACTTGATGCATGCACTGGTGTGGGGCATGCAGCTGTATTGCTTCCGCTGTACCAAAAAGGACATAGATCCTTGCGGGTCTGGAAGTGTTTGCAGAGCTAACGCATGGGGATGAGGCCACTTCCCTTATGCTGGGCGCCATGCGCAACTTTGAGTTGGCTCTACTGCGGTCACCGGCTGTTGCAATATAGTCGGCAATTGAGTTGCCTAGTTGTAACAGAGAGATGAGGTGTGGCTCGGGACTTTCGAAACACTCGCGCAGATCAGGTAAAGCGGCGGCTGCTTATCGTGGTTAAGCCCAGCTCTTGGGACTTCTTTGCTTCTGGAGAAGAACCCCATCCCAGTTCTCAGCTCCAGGGAGAGCTTCGACTGCAGGGGTATAGGAGCCGACAATTTTGTGTCGAACTTTCCGGCGTTTTGAACCTGAGGCGAGCTGAAAACAGGGTGCTTCAAAACGAAATTCGTCTCCTATCATGGCAACTTTGCCGCTGTTGTCCTTCAGGTCGAAGCCACGTCCTTGGTGGCCATCCTATTCTGGTATCGACAAGACTACAAACGTGTCAATGGGCACGCGCGCATATTGAGACGGAAGCATCGGGATCTAATTTGGCGACCGTCATGGCAGTGGTCGAAGCTCGGGGACGGCGGTTGCGAAAAATGGGAGGCGACGGGGTAGACAATGTGGGGAAGCCGCTTGCTTGGCTTCCCCAGGTTCCCACACTTCCACATGCTACCCTTCGTTTCCCCTCTTCTCGACGGAGCACCGTTGTTCTACACATTCTGAATCTCCAGCCATCCCCTGCTACACTGCCGTCGTCCAGCTTGACATCAAATCGGATACATCCGCCAGCGGCACGCAGGAACTCGGCACTTATGCAACTGCCGGCGAAGTCGACAAGACCCCTACGTAACGGGCGCCCCAAGCACTGCACGCGTGACCGACTTATCCTGAGAGATGCCCACCTGAACGTTCAGTATCCTACTTTGCTCGGTGTCAGAGAGGATCATTTGCGGCCTCCGGAAGTTTACCATTCCCGCAGACGCTTGCCAAATAAGCAAGTACCGCGCGCACTCACTTAGAAGATGTCGTCTTGATCACACTCTTACCCTGTGTTGTCCCCAAGGACTGGTGCCGTCTGAGTGTGTTTGTTTTTCATGGGCTTGCAGCATCCCAACAAGATGGTAGTGGTACAGCTCCCGCTAAATCACCAGAATGGCCGCAAGATCTACGCACCTTAAACCAAAAAGATCATTCCCGGATGCTGGGGCTTTTCAAAGAGTTTATACAGGCGTCACGAGGTCAGTCAGACCCAGAGTCCAAGAAGTGGAGAGGGTCACACACGCAGACGTTCATACCGTCGAGATTCAAAACTAGAAGAAAACCTACCTGTTCATTCAACCCGCACACGGCCCACGACTTGTCTGCAGTCTTGTTTGCCCGACCATGGATGCGATGCCAGGCATGCTGCAGCGTCGTTTGTTTGCCAAATAGAAAAAAGTTTCAACTGACTCCTGCAGCAAAGCTCGGGCCAGTATGTCAGCCAACCAGTGTGCGTAGAACAAACACCGCCAAAGGTTTCCCCACAGAATAAGTCTTGGATGTGCGGGGAGGCTCAGGAGTCTATAAGTTTATTCATCGGGCCATTTATTCGGCCGATGCACGACGCTCCCCTTTGTTGGAAGTGATGGAGCTTCCCGAGCCGCTCAGCGAACACACATTTCCACGCGATGCGGGTTGGTACGAACTTGAGACTTATAGCTATCGATGCCCTTGGCACATAGATTGTTTATGATTGCTGAATGTCACCTTTAAAGCCCAGTGAATCCGCCTAGCGGTTGTCGTATCCATGTGTTGCGAAGTACCGCTAACCCCACACTTCGCGCCTGCCATGCTGTGGGGTTTTCAGATCAGGGAACGCAGGCTCTGGAGGCCGCCTGATCCAGCAAGCCCCATCTCAGCACGCGCATAGTAGCAGGTACATCTTACAATAGCCTCCGGCGTCCCACCGACCAGCAAGCGCCATCCGGTCTGGCTCAAGACGCACAGAATGCAAGCATCTCCCCATCAAGAGCCGACACGCAACACCTGATCAAGTCGGATCTACGAAGCCGTTGGACATCTGTCGAGCAACAACTTGTCAGTACTGGTTGTGTTGAATGGTACCTACAGTGCCTATCGTAGCATGTGTTGGCAACGACTAAGAGCCAATTACCATCCTCTGCTCGTCGTAATTAACCAGTCAGGTGAATGGAGGCAAGATAAACCAAAGCAATTCAAGTTGCACGCGTTGAATCTACTGCTCGTCCTCATCACACTGTGCGCGTACGCTCAGCAGTGCAGTCGACGCAGCAGTCGAGGAGCCGATCTGTAGGCCTCCCCGCAAGTGCCGAGTTCTGAAAGCCGAAGGATGGCTGGACCTATGGCGTGGGCGGACGAGTAAGGAGGAGCAGTCGGCAGACGTCGCGGTTGCCCGCCGCTGGGAGGACGCCGCACATCCCAAGTGAATGATTTGGGTGCCTTTGGTGCGGCACCGTAACTGGTCCATTCAGCTGGAGATAGACAGAGGGATGATTGATAAGTAGATGAAGTCAAAAGCTGAAGAATCCGACTCAAGTGAACAAGTGACGTAAAAGGCGAGTCCGTAGGTTTAAGATCATGTACCTTGTGGGCTGCAATCCACAGAAAGCAACTCAAGCGGGACAAGAACACAGAGGGCTTGCGCGAGCTGATGCTGCGGCAACGCATACTGCAATAGAGTCGTCAAAGCGTGAGCAAGGGGAGAATGTCGTCCTTCTTCAAAAGTTGATGACGGGCAGGGAGATTGCGAAAGTGCAGTAAGGATGACTCAAGACATGTTATTCGCTCTGGTGGTTATTGTATCTGATGGGAGTGGAGCGTTGCTGACTTCTCTTTGAAGAATCTGTCCCCTGTCCTTTTTGTCAGAGCATCTAGACTGAAGTGAATTTGCAAGTCATTCCTCAGTAATGAGTTTCTGTTATGTTTGCCTTCTGTTGCTACGAATGCCTAGCATGAAGCATCAGAGAAGAGACTGAGCAACAGTATGGATACAGGGGAGCGGTGCCGACTTGAACACTTTGAAGTAGAGCACAGTGGCCGCGAGAAGTCAGTAGTCACAGCTCGTCTTCTCCCGTTGCGATCCTCCGATTCTTAGCCTTTGCTCGCCGTCTCCTTTGGCATTTACTATGACTTTCAACGTTCAATTCCACTGTTCGCCTATGTACCGTAACAAGAGCTTCGAGATTAGGTGTTTATTTCGTCAAGCGGCGATTGACTTGTCGGCGACAGAATCAACATCGAAAAATGGGAATTTTAGGACGGCAAATCAACATCAAAACAAACAATTTGATAACAGAGACTAAATAGTAGACTCAGTATAATGTCGCATACCAGCCCGTACCTTGACTGCTCTGTATGCACGCTTGAGAAAGTGCGACGCCACTCGGGATTCGCGTGACTCCCGGATCAATCTATGCTCCCCTCGTCTCGACAGCTGTTCGTCACGGTATTCGTAAATCTCAAATGATGATGTAGGGACCAATGCACGTCACATCATTGCCAAGACAACCGAGACCTACCTGGATTGCGCTGTCTGACAAGGAAACGGCCACCACAACAGATGACGCCCAAGGCCGGCACTCAGTCTCACAGTAGACCTGGACGGGAGGGGTTGGGAAATGGTTTGTTCGGGAATGATTCATTTGCTATCAGAATCCATTCCCCAGCCACCACGCTGCAAGAGCCGCCGCAATTACGCGAAGCGAGCCCTACACATGCCTGACCCTGCCCTTTTGTGGTATATCCTATCCATCAACCATTTTTATTGTCGTAAGGGATGCGCTTAAGCGACGAGCTGGACGACGCCACCGGCCTCCTTGATCTTGCGCTCAGCCTCAGCGGAGACGTAGCGAGCGCGGACGACGATGGGGATCTGGGGGATGCGGCCCTTGCCGAGGACCTTGGAGTAGCCCAGTGGGAGGAGGTCAAGGACGGGAGCCTTCTCGGTACTCTTGGCCTTGATGTACTCGTCGCGCTTCTCGGCGGGGATGAGAGACCAGAGCTTGTCGATATTGATGACCTGCAGCGCATTAGAGAAGAACGAACACTCCGGGCGCTGGGGGGTAGACTTACAGGCTTCCAGAAGTGGTTCTGCTGCTTGTGGAAGTAGCGCATACCAACCTTACCGACTGCATGCGACGTCAGCTCATTCTATTCAAAGCTACCTCGAAAAACTTACAGTAACCGGGGTGGTACTTGTCAACGTTGGTCCTGTGGTGGTGCTGACCACCGGCCATACCGCGACCACCGGGATGCTTGCGGTGCTTGCCAATACGACCGTGACCGGCCGAGACGTGGCCGCGGCTGAGGAAATTGTGTTAGCAATAGCTCATCGTGTTGGTCAACTCGGTTGCGCTGTGCTGATCGTGTCGCATGTCCTCTGGAACCGTTGCGAGAATTTCGAACGAAAAGTTCTCGTGGGAGCAGTTTTGAAGACATCGCGTCGAAGCAGGCACAATTGGACTCGCGAGAAACATTCGGAAAGCTTACAGCTTGCGGGTCTTCGTGGAACGGGTAGGCATGATGGACGTCGGCCGGGGTGTGGAGGGTCGGCGGTTGTCAAGTCGTCTCTACAGGTGCTGAAAGTGCGAAGTGGCCGTGGTTTTTCGGCGGGCTCGTTTGTGGGCGGCCCGTCAATATTCCGAAGCTGACTAAACCAGCTGCCTCAGGCATTTCAACGAAGAGTTGCATTTCACGTCTCATTTATCGAGCTCGTACCTCGAATGGTGCGTCGCTCGGCAATTTACAGGCTCCAGTTTGCAGTCACTTAATCTAACTCAGCGGTAGTCTGAACGGATATGCTTCCCCCCATCTTTCTGATGAGAATCAAGCTGCTCAACCAATCTGGTCGTGTAGATTACAAATTCAGTAAAGAAACCTTGCGCCATCTTATGCCTGCCTGTATAATGATTTGGGTATTTCTACATCTTGATATCAAAGCTCGTGCCGCATCCACAGCTGCTACTCGCTGCCGGATTGTCCACAATCTTGAACTGACTTCCAATCAGTTCCATTGTGTAGTCCACCTTGCTTCCCTTCAGTATCTCCAAACTTGGCTCGTCCAACACTATCCTTGCTCCGTGATCGCCCTCGAATATAGTATCATCTTCTTGCGATACTTGGGACATGTCTGTGAGCGACATGAGGTATTGGAAGCCGTGACAGCCACCGGATTCGACTGTGATGCGGAGAAGGAGGTCTGGATTCTTATCTTGTTCCATGATTTGCTTCAGTCTCTATACAAAAACGTCAATGTGTTAGCCGAAAAATGTGGTGTTGACCTTGCGTACATGGGCTGCGCGAGGTGTGATTTCTAACGTCATCACATTGCCATCTTCATCCTCGCGTGGGTTCAGGATTACTGCACGCCGCGACGACGAAGATGAGAATGGCCGGATTGTGGAAGCACGGTGCAGAATGCGCGACGGTGCCAAATTCTGGAACGGATTTCGCCGACTGAGAGCATTTTCTCGTGGTGATACGTAGAGTTTCGATGCTCTTCGGGTGGCGGGTCTCGACTGCGATGCGATGCCGCGGCGGGCTGCTTCAGTGGCGGTTATGAATGTGGATCGAGGAGAGGTGCGCGCAGCGACATGGGTGGAGCGCAGGCAGGATTGACATATGGAGAGTCTCAAGGCCATCTTGCGGAGGTCGGGGACTCGAGGTTGAGATAGGGTAACGGGACCCAGAGCAGAGAGCTGGACCGGAAATGCGGAAGAGTCCCGGCGTATGCGTCACCTTAGAGAGGCTGCGGGTTATTGGCGGGTTAGCGAATCCTCTAAGTAAAAGTTCATGGATTTGCTCAAGGTCCTGTGGTCCGAGCTGGGTGATGGCCATAGATTGCCGCGTCCGGTGCAGCAGCCGCCTGCAGGTGCGCTAGCCGCTACCCCGTCACTATCCGCTTGTACATTTCCGCCTAACCACATGTCTAGAGTGCTGTGATGCTGGCCCACGAACTGGACGCGTCTTGCGAGACTGAATGGATTGGACAGACTCTAAGAGCAACAAAAGAGTGAAAGAGCATATCCTGTGTGGTCAGTTGACCGATGCTGGAGTGCTGAAGGAATCTGGAAACTTTTGGCTATCATGACGCTGTCAAAGACTGTTTACATGTATCTTGAGACCCTTAATCCAGTTGCGGCATAGTGATAAGATCATCCCACTGGCCACGCGCGGGCTGCGATGCCGCTCGCGTCTCCCCGCAAGGCCGCTGCCGCTACCGCAACATAAAAGTGCTGGTCCGTCCCGCCAACCTTTTTTTTTCTTTCTCCATCACAAGTCATACAGACACAATGGCGTCTTTCACACTCGCACCATTCAGCAAAGGCCCTGAATCTTTCGGCCAAGAATACGCTGCGTCCCTCGACGCGCAGGACCCGCTTCGCGAGCTCCGGAAAGAGTTCATCGTTCCTACCCACAACGACACCAGGACCAAGCGCATCGCCGACAGCAGCACCGTCCAAACCTTGAGCGGACAGACCAAGACCCGCTTGGGAGAGGAATGCACATACCTGTGTGGTAACTCTCTGGGATTGCAGCCACGGCGGACGCGGGACTATGTGGAAAGGTACCTGAACACCTGGGCAATCAAGGGCGTCAACGGCCATTGGCAAAAGCTGGAGGACGGCGACTACCGCCCGTGGGTTGACATGGAGGAGGACTTGAGACCGCAAATGGCCAAGATTGTGGGCGCACAGGAGGGCGAAGTCGCCGTCATGGAGACGCTCACGGCAAACCTGCACCTGCTAATGGCAAGTTTCTACCGGCCAAACGAGGAGCGGTACAAAATCATCATTGAGGGCAAGGCCTTTCCCAGCGATCACGTAAGACCAACTACATCCAAACCCACTCTTCTTATCCCCAGCTGACAGCATTGGCGTTGGTAGTACGCCGTCCAATCGCAACTGCACCTGCATCACCTCCACCACTCGGAGGCCCTCGTCGAACTATATCCCCCCGACCCAAACAGCTCGCTCCTCCCCACCTCGTACATCCTCTCCGTAATCGACGCCCACGCCTCCAGCACCGCCCTGCTGCTCCTCCCGGGCATTCAATACTACTCGGGCCAGTTTTTCGACATCCCCACCATCACCGCCTATGCGCAGGAGCGCGGCATCACCGTCGGCTGGGACCTCGCCCACGCCGTCGGAAATGTGCCCCTTCAGCTTCACGATTGGAACGTTGACTTTGCCGCGTGGTGCAACTACAAGTACATGAACGGCGGGCCAGGCGTCATCGGCGGGCTGTTTGTGCACGAGCGACACGGTAAGGTCGAGTCGCCTATGGAGGGAAGCACCGAGGTCAGCGAGAAGTCGCTGGGCTTCAGGCCACGCTTGAGCGGCTGGTGGGGCAGTGAGAAGAGTGCGCGTTTCCGCATGGGAAGCCACTTCACGCCGCTTCCCGGCGCGGCGGGCTTTCGCCTGAGCAACCAGAGTGTGCTGGACTGCACGGCAGTGCTGGCATCGCTGTCCGTGTACGGTCAGACGACGATGCAAGACTTGCGCGCCAAGTCGCTGCACCTGACGGCCTACCTGGAGCACCTCCTCTTCGACGACGTGCCGGGCGAGAAGAGCGAGAGCCGCCCCTACTCGCTCATCACTCCGACGGTCCCCGAGGAGAGAGGCGCACAGTTGAGTTTGTTGCTCAAGCCCGGCATGTTGGACTTTGTCCAGGCCGAGTTAGAGTCGAATGGTGTGATTGTCGACGAGCGCCGGCCTGACGTCATCAGGGTTGCTCCGGCGCCACTGTACAACAACTACACGGACGCGTGGAAATTTACCAAGGTGTTCAAGGAGTCGTGTAAAAAGGCGCTCGAGGCAAACAATGGGCATTAGTGAAGCTAGGTAGGATTGATGAAAATTGGCTTAAAGCAAAACTATTGGCTGTACGGCATTGATCATAGAAATCGCTCCAGTCGCCAACCAGGCAGTAAGAAAATACAATGGCATTTAGATGCTTTCACAATGAAGATGTCGCGACGTGAATAGTACGTCTACAACAACAAGTCATGAATGCATCAAGGACAAGGGCTTTCATTTCTAAGAATCCTTGTGTCCTCTGGACGATCAACAACGTGAACGGCCGGAATGAAGCGGAGGACCCTCACAAGTCCACAACAGCTCCCACCCGCCATTATCGGCAGAACGCTACCGAAAAAGGAGAAGCGGACTCTGGAACTCTCGGGAAGTTGAGCGCCGGCCACAACTGAGCCTCGAGCAAAGCAGATATCAAGACCCTCTGCGCGACTTTTGCAATGGCCGAGGTGAACCATAGACGCCTTGGCACATGGAGAAGGTATGCCTACATCATGGTCATGGGGAAGAAGAGTGAGGGGGAATAGTGGAACATAAGAAGCGCGAAAATGAGTTCCTAGCTGCTCGTCATTACGGCTTTTGCTCGCTATGCAAGCTCAACGTGAGAAAACGGTGATCGTGACGCTATCGCACAAATGGGAAGATGGAGATGACATTGGCGAGCCCTGCGGCTCCGTGATCCACAGGAAGAGGAAAAAGGGGGGGGAGGGGGGACCACGCCAAGACAGGGGAAGACACAACAGACAAGGGGTAGTACTAGAAACCAGGTGAGGAGACGCCTCCGAGCGACCCCGGAAAAGAGGGACCGCGCGAGATGGTGCCGGCCAGAGTCGAGTGGCTTCCAACCGGACTTCCAATTTCGCCAAGTGCCCCCAGAGGACGACCTAAGCCGCGCGCGTCGCCGTTGCTGTTTTCATCCGGCTCAAACTTGACCAGCGCGCCTACGCCATCAGGCGCGTCTTTCCTGAAAAGGAAGCCGCCGCCATTGTGCGCATCACCTTCGGTCTCGCAAATGTCATAGATCTCGTTCTCCATCACTGGTGGCTCGCCCATGCGGAAACTGTCAATGGTCCGGATGATGGCGGGAATGTCATAGAAGCCGTTGGCACCACCGCCCGTCTGTGCGAGTTGCTGGCAAGCTCTACACACCATTAAGCGTACCATTCCTGCACGTGACAAGCCGGGGCGATGAGGTGCTCCACCAAGCGGTCCTCCCATGCTGCCGAAGCTGTTCGGCCAGCCGCCTCCGGCAGTCGGCGAGGACCCCCAAGTGTTGCCCCCAAAGCCTCCTTGGCTGAACGGGTTGGGCATCGTTGGTGTTCCCCATGGTGTACCTCCGCCAGGCATGGCAAATGGATCCATACGAGGCGGGTCCGTGAAGAGCGGTGTCGTCCCAAATCCCATCCTGCTGTTGGTCCTGCCTGTCGGAGCGAGACTTGCCCTACGAGCTTCAGCCAAGCTTGATGGTATTGGTTCGTCGCTGTCGTCCAGCAAAGCGCTGCTACCCAAGTGATTACTGAGGTCATCAATATCGACACGGATAGCCTTTCTATGCTCCTGGCCAATCTCCTGAGGCTTCACGCTTGATGGGCGTTGTATGGGCGCCGGTCTAGAAATTGGATGTGTTTGCGGTCCTGCTGGAGGATCAAACCCCGGCAGTCCACTCTTTTCGAACGACCCAGCAGATGCTTGACGCGAATGCGTGGGCATCGCACCCACAGGTGTACCAAAGGCCGATGCTTGGTTGGCTGAGTTCAGGCCTGGTAGAGGTTGACCAAAGCCAGGTGGCGCGCCAATAGGATATCCGCGGCCGAGTCCCATTCCCGACATGTTCATGCCTGGCGGCGGTGCCACAATACCATTCGGTGCAGGAAAACCATGGTAAGGTGAGCTCATAGGCGGAGGGGGAAACATTTGCGCACGCGGTTGGTTGAAGCCCTGCATGGGAGAAGGCGCGGTTCCAAGACCCGGAAACCCACTGAAGCCTGCCGGAGCATGCATTCCAGGAGGAGGGCCTATCGGGTTGAGCGGCGAAGAAGGCTGCGTATGATGCACGCTCGTCTGTGCCTGGATCATCGGCGGCCTCTGTAGAATCGTCCTCGGAGCCGTTGCGTTTGATGGAGTCGGAGATGAGGCCTTAATTGACCCTGGATGCACATGCGGTGTCTTGGGCGATGATCCGTGCGAGCCTTGTTGAGAGGTTTGGCGCGGCTTCACCGGGGTTGGAGCCTTTGGGATGTTCGGAGTAGCGACTTGTACGTGTGGGGATGGAAATCCAGTCGAAGATTGTTTGGAAACGAGACCTGGCGGCAAGGCTGGCGTCGGTTGAGCTGGGCGTCTGTTGGCCGCCGCCTGTTGGGCAGCTTTGGCAGTCTCCTCCTCCTTCCTTTGACGCTCCCTCGTTTCCTTCTCCGCTCTGATCCTGGTTTCCTTTTCCCGGCGTTGTTGTTCTGCGTGTGCCTTTTGCTCCTTCGCTTCTCTTTCCCTGGCCTCCTTCTCTTCACGCTCTTTCCGCTTGGCCTCCTCCCTAGCCTTTTTCTCCGCAGCCTTTTGCTCCTGAGCTTTGCGCTCAGCCTCCTGCTGGCGCTCCCGTTCCTGTTGCATCCTCCTCTGCTTTTCAGCTTCTTTGCGTTTCCTCTCCTCCTCCTGGGCCTTGCGCTCAGCCTCCTTCTTCCTCTTCTGTTCCTCTCTCTTTCTCCGCAACTCCTCCTGCTTCTTTGCTTCCGCGGCCTTGGCGGCCTCCTCCTCCGCGCGCTTCTCCGCATCCTTGCGAGCCTTCTCCTCGGCTTGCTTTTGCTTTTGCAGAGCTCTCTTCTCCTTCTTCTTTTGCGCTTCCTTCGTCTTCTTGGCCTCCCGCTCCGCATCTCTGCGTGACTCCTCCTCGAGTTCCTCGATGAGCTTTTGTTGGCGTTCGTTGGCCACCTTTTCGCGGTATGCAGAGAGAACGCGCTGTTCGAACATGCGGGCGGCGAATATTTGAAACATTCGTCGCCCTTCCCGCATGCGCTGCTGTTCAGTCATAGAGTCCTGGCACTGGTTAGAAAATGCCAGTAAAAGCTCGAGTGTAACTCAAACCAGCTCATCATCCTCCTCGTCATAGTCATCGTCCTGGCTGTCGTAGTCATCGTCCTCCTCGTCGTAGTCATCTTCATCCTGTTGAGCTCCATGGTGGTGACCGCCAGGGTGTGAATGTTGCATTGAATTTGTGTAGGCATAGTTGCCAGCATGTTCCACAACTTGGTCTTCTCGTTGCATCCGGCGTGCAGCTAGCTGCTCCATCATTTCGATGAATTTTTTGCCGTCGTTTTTGAGGAGATCGTCGGCGACGGTCAGAATACCACCTAAGATGCAGTATAAGCGCCAACTGTTCCCTTTACAGTCGTAGTCGTCCGACAGACCTTGCACAGTTAAGCTATTCCCAAAATGGAAAAAGTCCGCAGCAGCACCTCGGGGTGGCAGCTCTTCCGGTTCTTCCTCGTCACTGTACTCGTCATCGTCCTCACTCTCGTCGCTGTAGTCTTCGTCGTCGAGGTCATCCTCATCATCTTCCTCATCCCCAAGTTCCTCGACTCGATTTGCAGCGTCATAGGGTTCTGGCAATCCGCGGTCTGGAGGCAAGCGGTGACTATGCGCATGGCTTTCGGGCCTCCCTTTTGTTAGCATGGAATCGCCGTGGTCGGGTATATGTTCCTGGTCGCCATACAGCTCCAGCTCCTCGTAGTACGCATCATAGAGAACTTCAAGCTCTTCTTCGATAGCCGTCCTTTTCCGCCCGCAAACGGTACAGCTGCACGCGTGTTTCTGCTGCTCCTTCATTTTCCGCAGGACGGCCTCTTTCTCAATTTTGACCAGGGATTTGCGCTCCTCTTCGCTGAGGGAAAGCCAGAATTCGCGAATCCTTTCCCGCTCCTCTTGTGACGAAGTGTTCCATATGCGGTCCTTGGAGTTGGCGCTACGGTGAACAGTTCGGAGAGCTGCAGTCGCAATTGACGGGGGCGGCGGCGGCGGATGCGAGTTGGGGCCAGGATGCGGAAGCACTCCTGAGGAACTCCCGCTCGGAACCTCGTGCTCATCATACAGTCGTCCGCGCTTCTTCTTCTTTGACTTTTTCTTAGATTTACGAGCCGACGTGGTGTCCAGTTGGTCACCGTTTGCAGGCGTCATGGCGCGGTCGTAGTGCTGGCCGTACGTCTGGGTTGCCTCGTCGTCTGTGTAGTACTCGTCCCCGTCAGCGGGGTCGAATTGGTCGGGATCGTCGAAATCGCCTTCGTAGTCGAGCGTATGGTGGCCGTCGGGGTTTGCAGCACCACCATTTTGAGTGACCGGTCTGGGGGTATACGGAGAGCCTTTAGGTATCCAAGCGCCCTTAAGATTGGGGTTGGGGTGCTGGTCGGCAGCCTGCTTCGCAGCCTGCTTCGCCCGCCGCTTTGCCTTTTTGCGGTTCACACTCGGATTTCCCGGGGGTGGGTTGGCGGTGAGGACGCCATTGCTAGGTGCTGGCGCGCCGACGAGCGCTTTGCCGTTTGCCATTTCGAGTGAGGCGGGGAGGATAGAGAGGCCCGTGGGCGCGGACAAGAGGACGGAGTCAGAGGAGGGCAGTTCGGCAGTCGCGGGGGAGTCGGAGCGAATATCTTGGGGGGAGGGCAAGAACGGTAGCGGCGAGGTCGAGAGGAGGAGGAGTTGGTACCAACGGTGTGTCGGACCAAAGCCACAGATGATGGAATGCCCACGTACGTCGGTTGGGAGCAGGGCGTGAGCAAGGCGCGCCCGGGGGATCAACACAGAGGAGACGAATTGCCGTGATGCTGCTCGGGGGGTCGTGGTGGGGCGCGTCAGGTCGGGCGAGCGAGCGAGAGGTTGGAGTGATTGAAACGCTGCTCAAAGAAGCAGGTAGGTATCCGTCATGGACGGTCATGGTGCTTGCTGAGGATCACGTGAAAAGTCTTGGCAAGGCGGAGGACGGGCTCCGGACTACGGGCTCCGGACCACTGGCTCCGGGCTACGGGCTACGGGCTACAGGCTACGGGCTACGGGCCAAGCAAACAAGCGCAAGCGCAAGCGCAAGCGCAAGCACCGCAGCAGAACAATTGGGCTGCCACCGCCCGCCTCTCTCAGGTGGCTACCAGGAGTAGCAGTAACCACCTGCGGGAATTGGGATGCTGTCGGTCGGCCGGTGCCGCGCCTCCAGCTCATCTTCCCACGTCTCCGGCTTCTGCGCTCTACATCCTCAATATATTCTTGCTGCGTCCGTTAGGTTGCCAGCTCCCGTCGTCCCTGGTCGCCTGCGTCACAAAGCTACTTCACTGCCTCGCCCCGGTCTCCCGCCTGTCCTGTGCTACTCCTGCAACCACTGCGGCCACTAGTTATTGCGTCGCTGGCCCAGCGCTTTGACATTTCCTGTTGTTCCTCCGCCGCCTCGTATCACTTTCACATATACACGACACCACCCTCCCCTCCTCTCCTTCAGCACCCGGAACCTACAGAACCCACCTCGACGCACTCTAACAGCTGCTGCGCCCCGATCTGTCTCGCCATCAATTCTCACTCTTCCCGCTCACCGCGTCGCCTCGACGCCATCGCTCCGTCAAACACCTTGGTGGTGAAGCTCCTCACGAGCCCTCAGCCTCCTTCGCCAGCTTTCCACGCCCTCGTCAACACCCACTTGGTCCGACCGGCGACGGGCCCGCACTCCTTCGATCCCACTCTCCGTCTCCGGCTCGCATACCGCGCCGTTGTCGACCATTTACCACGGCTCCAGCGGCACACCAGGTACCCCACTGGGTACGCCGTTTGCCTGTCAAGCCTATAACCGATCCAACCTCTCCTCGCCGTGCGCTACCGGCATCACCTAGGGTCCATAACTACGGGTCCGCTGCCGCAAGTCGAACATCACCGACAACGTCACAATCCATAAACATCCAGGGTACCGTCGACCGGCATGGCTCAACAAAATGGTCAAGAAGCTCAGGTTATGCGGAGGTAGGTGGATTACTTTTTCCAAGACTTTAGGTTCTGCCACAACTTCGTCGCGCTCGTACGGGGGGTTACAAGACTTGGCACGCCGCGAGGCTTCTGGCTAATCTGCGCCATCCGTCACATCTCTGTTGTTCATCTCTCGTGTTTCTCAACTCAGCCCCTATTCAAGCGCAGCTATATTTTGAAATTGTTGGTGTGGATAGCTGCGCCTCATAGCTTCTCACGGTCTTAAAAGAAGCGAGGGCGATAGCGTGCATTGGCGTTCGGAACCCGAGAGCCTTAGGCAACCAAAAATAGGCTGCGTTTCCCTGAATTTTTATCGCATTGTAGATGCTAGCTACCGGCTTCAGTTGCACAGCCACCTCGACACGTCACTTTGGTTTCTCTCGTTTCGTTATCCACTCAATTCCTTGACTGTTGATCTTTTGGTGTGTGTAATATGCTAACCGCCCTGCATTAGAAAACTAGTTATCATCGGCGATGGCGCGTGCGGCAAGACTAGTCTGCTCAGCGTCTTCACATTAGGCTACTTCCCTACTGTAAGTGCTGTTTGATCTTTGTCCCGGGCAAACTGCTAATGATCGTGTAGCGATATGTAAGTCAAGCTGGACTCTCGCCGTCTGCCGGGATTCTGTGATTGACGCATTGAAAGGTTCCCACAGTTTTCGAGAACTACGTGACCGACTGTCGCGTTGACGGAAAGTCGGTACAGCTTGCGCTCTGGGACACGGCAGGACAAGAGGACTATGAACGTCTCCGTCCTTTGGCCTACTCCAAGGCCCACGTGATTCTCATTGGCTTCTCCGTGGATTCTCCCGACTCACTGGAAAATGTAAAGCACAAATGGGCCGAGGAGGCTCGAGAACGGTGCCCAGGCGTTCCAATCATCCTTGTTGGTTTGAAAAAAGATTTGAGGGACGACCCTTTGGCCCAAGAGGAAATGAGAAAAAAGAGCCTCAAGTTCACGACGCCAAAGGCTGGAAGCGACATGAAGGAAGAAATCGGCGCCAGAAAGTACCTGGAGTGCTCGTCTCTGACGGGCGACGGTGTGGATGACGTCTTCGAGGCAGCGACTCGGGCCGCGCTGTTGTCGGTGGACAAGGCTGAGAGCAGCGGGTGCTGCGTGATCCTGTGATCTCACGGTCTACACCAACTTGCTGAGCCAGTCTCTTTTGATCATGCATGGACGGTGTTTGGGGTTTGTATCATTACGGCGTTCTCGTGCAGCGCGTATATGGGTTCCTTTCCTTTTTGTTCGGACTCCTTCGACTTTTTCGGGTCCTTCACCCGATCAAAATGCCTTTCTTGTTTGCAGCAAGCAATGCAGTGACGGGTAATGACGGATGATATTATCTTCACGCTCATTTTGATTTATCTTCACGGCCGCCTGGTCTAGGATCATTCCCTTACTTCGAATTTCTGCTAACGGTAACACACGTATTCCTTTTGTTGGCAGGAGTCTTTCACCAAAAAACTCCAAAAAAAAAGTTGACTGGAAAACAAACGTCTTGGCACCTTGCTGGCATGAGGGCGGAGTTCGTCTGGTCGTGTCGCAATCAGAATAGGCCTGAAGCAGCCCTTGCCACAGTTGCGTCCCGTCTTACAAACATTCATTTATGGGGTGGGCATTGTTGTTTTTAATCGATGAAAAATCATGGTCTCTCTGTGTTTGAACTGTTGTCTTTGAGAGTACAGCTTCTGCGCAATACAGTCATATCCTACTCTCGATGCCCAGCCGAGTGTAGGAAATACAAGCGGCGCTAAATCACTGCCACGGCTATTCACTTCAGCCCTGTTGTCAGCGTCCATTGCTGCGAATTCATCCACCCCTGCGCCAGTTGTGATTCCATCCATCCCTCGGCGGTGTCTCAACCTGTGATCTTGCTAACTCTATAGGAAATCCTTCTGTCCACTTTCCAGTCTTCATCATAGCAATTCTGAACAAATGCCCAACTTCTTTGTCACCGGGCGTTGCTTTATTGCCATTTAGGTCCAACAGACGAAGGGCTTCGCAGGCCGAGTTCATCGAGTTGTATTGGGCCTCCAATTCGAGCTCTTGTTCGCGGCGCATCTTGCGCTTGAATAGCATCCAGGCGCGGTGAATGGTCCAGTGACGCAGATAACGCAAACGAGAAAAGCGGAGGGGACGTGGGGTTTTCGGGTGGAAGAGAAAGTAGCGGATTAATGCTGCGGGCAATGATCAGCTCCATGTCGAGTAGCCTGGCTGGCGGCAATTGCAATTGATTTAGGCTACTTACTGACTCTACGGTCTCTCTGAGGCCTTCCACTCTTCTTGGCTTCTGCGAGCAGGGCAGCGGAGGTGGAGAAAGGAGCAACATTATTCGACGGCCGGAAGATGGAAAGAGGGAGTCTGAAAGCGGCGGAGACGAGAGGAGTGGAGGGCATGACAACAGGGCGGAGTACAGGTGCAAAGACCTTGCGGGCTGTCGCAGATGCTATTCGTCTCATGATTGCAGGTGGGGTGTCGATTGAGGCTGCGAATGGTGTGCAAGTCGGCAATCAAACGCCTCGGGCGGATGGCAGGCGCCGCAAGCGGGCCGTCCATTTTTCCACCCCTGGCTAGCGCGCTATTCCTGGTTCACCGCCCTCTCAGCCCTATGGCAAAACCTTGATGGCCCTGGCGCTCAGGTGCGCAGAGCGCAGGTGCGATCGGCGCACGCGGGGAGCTGAGCTCGTCAAACCCCCAAAGTTGCCCCCTTCTCCATCGCTGTCACTCCATCACCCGTTCTCTCTCACTTCCCGCCGGACACCACCTCCCCTTCCCTCTTTGCCAACTCTTCCCTACGCCCTTGGCTACCTCTCTCTCATCATGGACCAGAAGATTTTGGAGGCCTCTGCGAAGCATCCCCAGCCGGGCAAGGTCTTCCAGTATGGCACCGCTGGCGTAAGTTTGGTCTCTACCGCGCAGTCCGATTGGGGCCATGGCTGACTTGAGGTAGTTCCGCATGAAAGCGTACGTTCTCGTAAGCTGGGCGCAATATAAAGCTCAAAGCCAGAATGCGGATACGTCGAGCTGACAGACCCCCGCTGCTACAGTAATCTCCTGGATTCGGTTGTCTTCCGCGTTGGACTGCTGGCGGCCTTGCGTTCGAGGAAGCTCAACGGACAGACCATTGGCGTCATGATTACCGCCAGTCACAACCCTCCTGAGGACAATGGCGTCAAGCTTGTGGATCCCATGGTGTGTTTGTCGCAGTCCATCGACCGGTGTGTCGAATGCTAACGTTTGCGCTGTCAGGGTGAAATGCTCGAGGTATGAGCCGGATTCCTATGCAGCTTGGCTTGACATCTGACCGCATCCAGTCTTCCTGGGAAGCTCATGCCACTGTCCTCGCAAACGCCGAAACCGACCAGGCTCTCGTCGAGGCCTACAATAAATTGGCAACGGACCTCAAGGTCAACCAGGCTGCTCCTGCTAGGGTCATTTTTGCTAGGGATACTCGCGCTTCCGGCTCCAGGCTGGCTGGCTGCTTGATTGATGCTCTGGAAGCCGCCGGGACCGAGTCCGCCGACTACAAAATCCTTACGACGCCTCAGTTGCACTACCTGGTCCGCTGCGTCAACACCAAGGGCACTGCGCATGCTTATGGCGAGGTCAGCGAGAAGGGCTACTATGAGAAGATGTCAGCCGCTTTTAGGAAGGCTTTGAAGTACCGGACGATTCCGGACGATGCTCCTGAGGACAAGGGTGTCATTGTGGATTGCGCCAACGGCGTTGGTGGTCCCAAGTTGAGGGAGCTGCTCAGGTATCTCCCGAGTCCCCAGGAAAAGGGAGTCAAAATCAAGGTTGTCAACGAGGACGTCCACAAGCCCGAGAACCTTAACTCGCAGGTGCGTTTGTCTCTGGTCGAATAGACGTGAAAGAAGCTAACGTCTGGATAGTGTGGTGCAGACTTTGTCAAGACTGGCCAGCGGGCTCCTCCATCATCCAAGGCCGAGCCCTTAGAGCGGTGCGCGTCGCTTGATGGCGATGCTGACCGTGTAGTCTATTACTTTACTGACAAGGATGGCAAGTTCAACTTGCTCGACGGCGATCGCATTGCTACCCTTTCCGCCTCCTTCATAGGAGAGTTGGCCCGTCATGCTGGTCTAGCGGAGCAGCTCAAGGTGGGAGTTGTGCAAACGGCGTATGCGAACGGTGCGAGCACCAAGTACATCACCTCTGGCCTGAATCTCCCTGTTGTCTGCACGCCCACCGGCGTAAAGCACCTTCACCATGCTGCACTGCGCTTTGACGTTGGCGTCTACTTTGAGGCCAACGGGCATGGAACTGTCGTCTTTTCCCCCGCCGCGTTCAAGACAATTTCGACCCACGAGCCCCAGTCTCCTGCTCAGCACGAGGCGTTGGAGACGCTCCAGGCTTTGACTGACTTGATCAACCAAACGGTTGGCGACGCCATTTCCGATCTTTTGCTTGTCGAGGTCATTCTTGCCCACAAAAAGTGGGGACCTTCGGAATGGTTACACACCTACAGCGACCTTCCCAACAGGCTGGTCCGTGTTGAGGTCAAGGACCGCAACATCTTCAAGGCTGTGGATGCAGAGCGGAAGCTTGAGAGCCCTGCAGGCATCCAAGATGAGATTGACAAGCTGGTTGGCAAGTACAAGCAGGGCAGGGCTTTCGCTCGCGCTAGCGGAACTGAGGATGCGGTGCGTGTTTATGCAGAGGCGGAGACGAGGACTGAAGCAGACGACCTGGCGCAAAAGGTCGCCAGTCTCGTCAAGCAGTTTGGTGCTTGATAGACTGGAAACAGTATGGAGGGCGGGAAAAAGCGGGGACAGTAGCATAAGTCGGGCATTTCTACGGTCGAAGCTGTGCGCAACGAACATCGTATATTCTAGATGAATACATGGCTATATTTGGACACTACATGCTGAGCAGCCCTAATCGACGAAGGTCTGGCGCCCGTTTCGCAGCGAGGGAACTGTCGGTTGGCGCTCACTGTTCGCGTATGGTGGGGCGGCGGTCCGGGGCATGGCCCCACGTCATGGTACCTCTGCGTCAGGTCACCTTCGCTTCTCTAACGACCTCAAAGAAATAAATTGCGGGAGAGCCATTTGCGCCCACACTTCTTTTCTTATCACAATTTTGTACCAGCGTCCAGACATCATGGCTGAGCCCAACTTGCAAGAGATTCATGATTTTCTCATCTCTGTCGCGAAGAAGGCGGGGGAGATGATCACCACTGCCCACCCTTCGACCACGCAGACGGGGGAGAAGAAGAACTGTGAGACTGAATCCCCGGACTGGTGAGAGCTTGGCTGATATTTTTAGCTGCCGACCTCGTAACAGAGACGGATCAAGCCGTCGAAACGATGGTCTCGACAACTTTGAAGGACAAATACCCCGACTTCTCGTCCGTCAACCGCCTAACTTGTTTTTCGTAAACTTCGACTGATAGAACCTCGTCCAGCTTTATGGGTGAGGAGACATATAAGCCTGGTGACAGTCTTACTGCTGCTCCAACGTTTATAGTAGGTATGTAGCAGGCCAACAGGCTCTCTGCATTCCAGCTCAACAGCTAATTGGAAATACGAAAGATCCTATTGACGGAACAACAAACTTTGTGCACGCCTACCCCTATGTATCCATCTCGCTAGGCCTCGCTATCGATCGGCAACCCATCGTCGGTGTCGTATACAACCCTTTCACACAGATGCTCTACTCGGCCATCAAGGGCCACGGCGCTTTCCTCAACCAAACGCAGCGGCTACCGCTGCGCGAGCCCGAGCCCCTCCGCGGACTGGACAATGCTATCGTGTGCATCGAGTGGGGCAGCGAGCGCACCGGAAACGACTACGAGGTTAAGACGGCGACATTCAAAAAGCTGTGCGCGAGCAAGGACGAGGGCGGCGCCATGGTGCACGGCCTGCGCAGTTTTGGCTCCGCTGCGCTCAACCTATGCGGTGTTGCCAGCGGCGGCTTGGATCTTTACTGGGAGGCCGGCTGCTGGCCATGGGACGTGTGCGCTGGCTGGGTTATTTTGAGCGAGGCTGGTGGCTTCGTTGTTGACGGCAATCCCGGAAACTGGAACCAAAGCATCGATGGCAGACGCTACCTAGCCGTCAGAAATGGCGAGGGTCAGAAGGAGATTGTTGAGGAGTTTTGGAGCTTTGTGCAGGGCAAGATGGAGGTTGGCTTGTAGACTCGGTGAGCAGGCTTGCAGAACGGGCGCATTGGATCAGATGATGGATATACGTAGACCTGCATCACTTTGCTGTCCTTGATCATCTTCAAGCGGCGACTGGAAAGTGGAAGACTTTGCCGGCCTCTGCCTTAGCTGACTTTCGTTAGAAATTGTAAAAACTTCAATTAACCGAAATCTTCGATCATTTCCTCAAGTCACTGACGCTGCAATGCGGGCTACATAAACCGGCCAAGTTTCCCGAGCTGAGGCCCGGAACAGAACATGGCACATTCAGCTATCAATCCCACCCGGTGGAAGCCCACGAGTCATGTCAAGCTACTTCTTCCGTGTTACCTTCAGCGGCATCGCGGTCAGCTTCGTCAATGTGCAGTGAAATAGTCTTCGCCGTCACTTTGCAATTTGGGCAGTCGATAGTGAGTTGAGACCTCCCAGACATACTCGAAGTCGGTACTTCATAGATTAGGTCATAAAAATGCGCTCATTAGCTGCTCAAAGGGCCAACATGGCCCTGTAACAATCCAGCCATCGGCTACATGCTTCATCGTGATCAACGCAAGCGAGCTTTGTTCAAATACCTGTAAGACTTCCCCGTGTCCTGCAGTCTTAGAATTGTAATCTGTATCAACTAGTTAACAGTTTCCCCTATTCATACCCCGGAACGCCTTGACTACGGGGGAAGATGCCGGCTCAAGACAAGCTATAAGACCTTTGGTTCTGTGGCTAGGATCACAGTCGACTATGCTAGAATGCAATTCAACTCGTTCCAACCTTCTTGTTTGGTGCAATGATGGTTTTTATCAAAACATTTTGATGGGAGCTTGGGAACGAGTCGATTGCTATCTTTTTCTCAGCATCATATTCTGGCTAACCGATTCAAGCAAGAGCGCATGGCTTCCACGAGGGCCATGAGGCACTCCCCCGGCGCGGCTTCCCATTTACAGTCGCGTCGCAGACTCATGTTCTACCTCCTCGACCGTCGCACTCGCCGAGTAAAAAAAATTCCTTTCTCACGCCGACCGCGCGACTTCGCCCGAACGAAGGGCAATTCCGTTGCCCAACCGCAGATCCACTATACGCGCTGCCCGAAAACGCACAGACCGCCACATGCTGCTTCTTCGGCCTTGAAAAACTTTTGCCTTACAGAGCGCCGCTACCCGTCACTTTGGTCTTTTCATGGGACAACTTTTGATTGCGGATGTTCTGAAGAGCTGGGGAGCATCTGACACCAGATTATATTTATCTTTTGTCGACAACGTTGTCATGATCCAACCGGGTATCTGAGTCTTCTAGTCCTCCAAAAACTCGATAATGACTGGCCGCGTGGCCCAATGGCAAGGCGCTTGACTACGAATCAAGAGATTCCAGGTTCGACCCCTGGCGTGGTC
>JAIFKG010004740.1:0-34391 GCA_020351975.1 Phyllosticta ampelicida
ACGAGCTCAACAACGAGCTCAGCAGCCGGCTATATAGGTGGCTACTGGCGTCCTCTGACGTGTGAAGTGACGTGTATAACGGCGCTCTACTGACAACAAGGAAAGTGGCAAATGAGTGATGTCTGAAGTGACGTCTGGAATGACGCTCTACTGATAACAAGGAGAGTGGCAAAGGAGTGGAGACAGACTCAGCAAGAGAATGACGACAGGAGTGACGGCAGGCTCCAACAAATGGGGCACAAGTCAGGCCACTGCACAGTAGCCATGCCAAAGCTTTGCGTGATATGCTCCCAAAAATGGACCAGCACTTGACCGCGCTGCTCAATTGGTACTTTGCAAATGCTGGGTATCAACTGCGCGCTGAAGGCCTGGTAGGCCTCGAGGCTCTTCTCCTCAATCCGGCTTCAGCAAAAGATGAATCTTGGGGGCTCTGCGTCTTGCCTCTTGATAAAAAAACAACGCTCACAAGATATCCGATCTCCATATTCATGTCCAAACGAGTGGGAGATGCGGACTGCAATCTTGCAGTGTTGTTTTGTGTATGATGTAGAGTTCCCATTGGACTTCTAGGCTATGAATCAGTCTTTGGCAGGTGCGATTGTAAGCAGATGCAGCGTTGGTCGTCTCCATGGTGTTTTGGTTGACTTTGCGTGTCTTTGGTGGTATTTACTCTGCAAACATTCAGCTGTCTCCTCCAGGTTCACCTCTCGACATGTTCTCAGCGAAGGGATCTGTCGTATGGATGTCAAGCTGGACGCTGTAAGATTGTCGCGGTGGAAATGAGACGTCGATATGAGACAGATCAGCAATACACAGAATAAGAGCAATGGAACGGGTTGAGAGGGAAGAAATATGAGTCGGTAACCCCAGGGCGAAACCATTATGACTTCGATGTCTAGTAAAGCTACCCTCGCCGCTTGTAATGTGGCTACCCAGCTCCTTTCCATTTTGCCACACGGTCTTTCCGATATGCCAATCTCTCCACTTGTGGGTCCGGTAGCTCCCCGCATGCCTTTGATCCTCTCTCCGACTTAGACTCCTTTCGGAGCCCAAATTTTTATTCAAGAGGCAGCAGCGCCAATCCAGGTATCAAGAGGTCCAAGGGAATTCATTGAACATCCGCCCATAGGCCCGGAGTGCCTTGGGATGTCTTGACCCTCTCTAGCAGCATGTTCGCCCGTCGTTTTGTGTCCTCGAGATCCTGCTGGAGGCGCAGGGGTACCATGACAGAATACTCGTTCGGAGTCGTGATCTCTTCAAGTTCGCGCAGGTAAAGCTTCCAAATATTGCGAAGCCACTTATAAACAGGGGTAGCCCTCCTGACGCCGTAGTATATCATGTTGGCCTGTATATCGGCCTTTGTCAGCGTTCAGGTCTTGACAGAGGAAACTTAGGTCAGTGTACCTCTCCACGCAAGGTTTCGCCAGTGGCGGCATGGTCAATCGGGTCCACAAGCTCTCCAGCCTGCCTCTGGAGCTCTGTGATCAATGAGGCCTGCTTGTTGAAGTTGATTACACGGATATACTGCTGCTCGAGGTTTTCGATGGTTGCAACGTGGGCCTTCAAGTTACCCATGAACGTGACGTAGGGGTGGTTGATGGAATGGTACGTCAACAAGCCGTCGCATGGAACGTCAGAAAACATATTAACGCCCGGAAAAGGACGTTCGATCACTCCCAGAAGTGTTGCGAAAACGCATTGGTTCGAGGCATTTCCGAGAGACTTTACCACTTCACGGTTTCCCGAGAGACCACCCCGCATAGGGAGCTGTCGGGAGCTCATATCGTAAATCAGTTGGTGGATTGGGAATCGAAAGGAAATTTTTGGTGATTTTTGAACCTCTATGCGCAAAGTGCGGAAGTTTTGAAAGGAAGTGGTACGCGTCTGTCTTGTGCCCTCAGGGGTGGCCCATACGCCTGTTGTTGCGATATGGGAACCAACCGCAACGTGGGTGCGGATCAACGTTATGCCGGTTTGTTTTGATATCGGCGCGCGACTTTAGCAGCTTCATTTCATGCCAATTGTAGGCTCTACAATGCTGGGAAGTTCATGGCCTGATTCCAAAGCAAAGACATGGCCAGATTTGGCGTTGAGAACCAGATCATACCTGTTTGCTTGTCGATACTGACACCTCCAAGATATCACGCGAGAGGAATCCACAAAACTACAATGGGATGACAGAGAAGTATGGGGAGTGGTGTATCCCATTGAAGTGTTTGACTTAAGATGACTCTAAAGAAGCTTTGTTGACGTTTGAGCTTCAGCTCAAATATAATGCAACTTGAATGAAAAAGGCTTCAACACTACTTAGCAAGAGTTGAATTGAAGGTTTTCAATGACCTCCTCAATCGTCATGCGCATTTTCGGGCCATAGGTGGCCTGCTTCGCATGGAGGATGGTCGAGACGGCTTAGATCAAGGCCTTTTTGTTGAGCTCGACTACGTGGGAGAGAACGGAGGCAACCTCAGCAAGCTTTTCAGCCATGATAAGGAAGCCGTGCTATGGTACGTCAGTCCCTGATCGTACTACCCAGTGGTACATCGCAACTTGTAGTACCCTCCGTGGCTTCGATAAGTTCGTCGATAGCGTACTTCGTGTCCCCCTTCCGGGAGGACTCGAGCGGGACTTCTTCTAGCGCGGCGATTGGCTTGCGCACTGGATCATTGACAGCGAGAATTGCTGTTTCAATGGCCTTCATGGTAGTTTGAGCGCCTAATTGGCCCCTTGGAAAGGTGATCGTCTCCAATGGGACTGCTGGCCATGTAGCCACCCTGCTGGTGCTGGGCATGGCTAGGGTGGTACTCCTCGACGGAATTCGCGGAAATATCGCTGCTTTGCGTGTGCTGGGAAAGACTATGGTCGAGGTGCATCTGCTGGGGCATTCCTGGCGGCCGACGGCTGGAACGTGGAGCTGTGTTCCTGTTGACCAATGATCAGTGAAAGCGCGCTACGTTCTGTTCTTGACGTGAGTACTTACTGGGAATGGTGTGATTAGTTGTAATCCATCGCGAGAAGTTGGCGATCGAGTCGCAGAGAAATGGGCGGTAGAGAGGTTGGATGGATAGTGTACGAGGGTCGATTGCGTCCGCCATGGCCGTCAATTGATACATACCTCCAAGACGATGTGAAATAAATTCTAAGGGTCCGTGTCCGAACTAGGAGCTTCGTTTATCGGAGATGAATGGAACTGGGGAACTATCCGGGGTTCAAGAAATTCCGGAAGGTCATTGGTTTTGCGCCCGTCTTGCAATCAACCCTTGTGATTTCCTAAACTTGTGGCCTCGATGAGAGCGCTGCACACTACTCATCTGCCAGCCCCTTAATTCAAAGTCAGAAGATCCATGGGATGATTGAGAAGCCAAGCAAATGACTCATTTCGATCATTGAGAAGAATTTGAAGCCCGTCGACCGTGCGCCCTCTTTCAGCTCTATCGACGCCCGTGGATGTGCCTAAAGTCCCGCCCCCAGCCCACAAAGCTCCTCAGTCACTTGTCCATGCTTTTGAGCTCACTGAGAACTTTCAGAATCTCCTGCTGATCCACTGCCCACTTGGTGTTGTCGGGGCCGTAGTTCTCCTCCGCCCAGTTCATCAAAGTTGTCAAGTACTTGATGTACTTCCCTTTTCCACGCTCCAGAAGCTCCAGCAAGTCGGTATGGTTGGTAAAGTTCTGCTGCAAGGCTTGATTAAGCTCGCGCTGGCTTTTATGTCAATCTGTTCGCCCTCTCGGAATTTTGAAACGACTTACATGGAACTCCAACGACTTGACAAACACTTTGATGCCCTGAGAAAACTTTGGATCGTCGGCGCTCACCTCCTGGAATTCTTTAAAGAAGGCGTTGTAGTCCTTGCGGCATTCTTTGATCTGCCTCGTCTGGTCGTCCACAGTGTCTTGGATTTTCTTGAGATCCTTGGTCATGCTAGGCTGTTGTGAGCAATTCGACTGTCTGGTACAGAAAATCTCTCTGCCTCTTACCTTTTAAGCAAATGTTTGGCTGATGTCAGAGTTCGGAATCCAGCTCTCTGCCCTTCGCGACGTCTATAAAGAAAGAGGGGTATGCGTGGCGTTTGTTTACCCATGCAGTAAGTCACATGTGTGCACTCCCCCGCCAGTGGTGAGACCGCGCATGACGAAATCACGCTTCTCGTACCACCCTGTACAGAGACAGACCTTCGCCCCATCAACGCCTTTGTGTATTTGCATAACTCTTGAATGAAAAGGCATCACCAGAGGTTGCTCATGATTTGCAAAAACTCTTTAATGAAGCAGCATCACCAGAGGTGGCCAGGAACCAAAAGTTTGCAATCGTGAGAATCGCTTGCCATGACAGAAGTCGGAATGTTTATCATCTCTCACTTGAGAGTGAAGGTGGTTTGGAATCACTGTATAATATCTCCTTTAAATCTCCCGAGGCCCATAAAGTTGGTCCGAATTCTCTGGGGGTGTAAGATTTTACCGGGCCGACGCATGACGCTAAGAAGCCTGACCGCCACCTGCTTTGAAATGGCCAACGATATCCGGGTTTGGGATACCGCATCACGGCTCCAGAGTTTGAAGATCCGTAATTATTTCCAGAAACTCCCTCTTCGTATTCGGCCAGCAGTCAATCTTTGACCAATGGAAGATCTGATTGGCCATGTGCCGCAGGTCTTGCATCTGGATAGTCCATGTATTCTGAAAAATATCAGGATCGATCTTTGGATACTGACTAAGGATGTCCCAGATTGCGATTCGCAAATCACCCTGTGTCTGGTTAGCTCTTTAGTAGACTTTCTGCGAGGGGGACCTGCAAATCTGGACAGAATTTCATAGAGCTTTGAGACGTTGTCTTCGAGTTTGTCACTCGTCTCATCGGTGTGGTATTGCTGGGGGGTCTCGAATGAGTCTGTAGCCAGAGCCAGAGTCTGACGGAATTCGTCGCGCCACTCATCGATCTTTCCGATCAGGTCCCAGAGATTGTTGGTTGCGAGCCGCCGACTGTGATTGGCAGAAATATGAGTGACGCTTCCGCCCAGAAGAGGCATTTAGGACTTGCCTGACCATGATGAGATTCCGAAGGTAGTCTCTTGTCGAAGGCGATCTAGAAGTGGTAGTGGTAGGTGGAAGGTGGGTTGAGCAGATGTGAAGTCTGAGGCTTTGAAGAACCTTTGCATGGAAGGCTCGACGTGCCGCCGACGAAGTTAAGTCGCTGGCCACTCAAGATACTGGTCCCGTGAACTTCAATACCTGCACTTGCCGTCTTTGGGTCACGAACTTCGTGTAATCCTTCCACGATTCAGATGAGCTCAGGTATCGCCGCTCGTGTGACATGGCTCGCACGAGATCGCATCCGGATACAGACCATCTTTGGGTGAAATTGATCAAGCCTCTAGCCGAGACTCCATAAGCTCAAGGGATGCTGCATTCAAGAAAACGGGGTATTTCAGAGGTATCCAAGTACAACATCAGTAGCAGACCGCGCCGAGCTTTCCAGAAGGAAACTTCACGTCGCTGGACCCAGGCTGCAACCAAATGCATTTGCGACGATTCCCTCAGTAATGTGGGGCGGAAAAAACGTTTCATCACGCAAAGCGTCTGTTCTGCTTCTTGTCTTTGGGTTCGGGGGAGCTCGCTTGCTGTTGGACTTCGCCGCGGAGAACGGCTTTCCGAAAAGAGACTTAAATCCTCTTGTCCATCGCTATTGTCGACCTCGAATGGTCCGCTTTTTCGTCTTCGCCAGTCTTCTGCTCATATGATCTCGGACAGCATCAATAATGAATGAGCTTGCGGTGTTCCAGTTGGCGCTTCATATTCGAAAATTCTGCAATGTTCGAAAGGCCCTTTTTTCTACTCCTCTCCGCTCGTATCTTTTGACTTCCAACGACAATCTCAAGAGGTCTTCTGTAAGCCGACGCCCTCGGTCTTTCTGCCTTCTACAAACATTACCGGCGGAGTGAAATGCCTCTTTCCATGCAGCCAATATACCGCAACACTGAGCAACCACACGCCCGCCCAAATCGCTGGCGCCCAGTTCGCATCCCCTAGGCTCACAGGCAACGATGTGGGAAAGCTAGCAAAGACAATCACAAAGGCGGAGTACAAGAACGCAAATGCGTTGACGGGGAGGCCCCATCGTCCTAGGCTCCAGCGGGCATGCGGCAGCGGTTGGCCCTGGATGCGGCGGAGCAGGATGCAGCCGATGGAAATCATGTAAGTCGACAGAAGCGCGAGGAGAGAGAGTGACACGATGAGGTTGAACGCAAAAGTGGAGCCGAGGTTGACCAGACATAGGATGCAAGTGAGGATTGAGGAGAGGTAGACTGAGTTGAAAGGAATGTCGTATTTGGCGTTCATCTGATTTCCTGTCAGTATTCAGACTTGTCTCGCCCTTGGAATTTCGGACGTACGTGAGAGATCCACCGTGAAAATGGGAAACCATGGTCTCTGGAAAAAGCCCAGACCTCCCTCGACACAGTGGCAAGCGTGGTGATATTTCCAGAAAACACCAGCACGAGGACCAGAATAGTCAAGAATAGCGCCATCCCTGACGACCCTGTGTTTTGGAAGAGGTTGAGGTAGGGGGCGTCGGCTTCCAATGTTGCGTCGAGTGATCCGATGCAAAAGAGCATTGTAATCAGAGTGACGATTCCAAGCAAGACGTTGATGACGTAGGACCACCACATGGCCCGGGGCACGACGAGCGATGCGTCTTCCACTTCCTCTGCTACAGGCCAACGTGTCAGCATCTTTCCATTAATGGCAATCTAGAAAGCTTACAGATGTGGACGATGCTGTCGGAGCCCAAATTGCAGTACATGACCGTCACTTGACTGACTAGACAGGCTGTCCCCATATTGGACCAGCCACCACTGTTGACAAAGCTCGTAAAGACCTCACTTGGAGCATTCAGCGGTCTGCACATGGCCCAGCAGATGATGACGACCAGCAGCCAACCCAAAAAGTGACCAAACAAGGACGTCGTCTCCAGGGCTGGGAGAAATCCAGCGCCAACGGTGTTGAACCCTACAGTCACGAAGGTGAGCGCAAGCATCAGCAGCGTGTACTGCCAATTGTCGAAGCCAAACTCCGGGCGGACAATCTCGGCGCATATTTCAATTAGGGTCGCGCACACGAAAGCGCTGGATGCGTAGCTCGACAGCCACCCAAGAGTGGACATCCACCCTGCCGAGTAGCTTAGGAACTTTTGGTACCGCGGTGGTGCAAACTCCGAGACCCAGTGATATTGCCCGCCGCTTGTCGGGGCCATAGAAGTCATTTCTGCAAGTGAGGCAACGATTGTAGCATAACAGATGACGGTGCCTATGAACGTCCAGAACAGGCCAGCAAAGCCGCCGTTGATGAAGCCGGCTGAGAGAGACCTGCACGGCGTTAATTATGCTCCTTTCATCGCTTCACACGTCCAGGGCATTTTGGATGGGGGGCATCGTACACCAGGACGAATTCCCATGTTGCCATATAAATCGACACAAACCCCAGAGTGGACAAGAAGCTGAAGTTTCTCTGTGCCGTCAATCAGCATGGATGGTTCAAAACCGACATCACAGCGTAATCTGGAACCACATACCTTGAACTGCTGCTTCTTGCCCAGACGTTGCATGTCCCGCGCATCGTGTTGCGTGTCGCCCCAGGGGCCGTCACCCACGACCTCGTTGATCGGGATCCTGTTCTTCTCAAAGTCGTCCATCTCGATACCCAACGCGTCGCCGTCCAGCAACCGAGTACTAGGCAAAGGGTCGTCTACGACCATACCCACCAACGAGGACGCACCAGCCTCCATATACTTGACAAAAAGATGCGGCGTCCACTGCAGGCGCCCTGCTAGCCTCTTCGACCTGCGTTGCGATAAACCGGTATGGCTTATCTGGTTGTTCCCTGCGGGTGTGCTCGGTGCGCCTCCCCATTTTTCCGGCTCGGACTTGGCCCTGTTTTGTGCATGTCTAGCATGCTACCATCAGCACTCCTCACTTCGGAGAGACTAGTCTCACGGTCGCATCACGCAGCCGGCCAATCGCGCGGCGAGGAGTCGCGGCGGCGATGCACGGCCGGGAGCACGTAGATATTGGTGCCGCTTCCACGCTGCGACCTTTTAAGACCGTCTGGCGTGATGCCACATCGCATGTCAAACATTGTACCGGTCGGCCGGCTTGAGAAAAGGAAAGTACAATACGTGGGGACCATCGGAATGGGGATCTATCAGAAGGATGCCGGTCGAGAGAGGTTGAGACAGACTATAGCCCCAGCATCCGGTAAAGATGAACGCTGTCGCCATAGCGCGCGGGTCGGGAAACCTGGTGCCTGGATGCAGAGAGAGATCCGAGCCCTGAGCCATGTTCAGCGAACGTGGGGTAGAGTGCAAATCTTGAACGACAGGCACCGAGCTGCAGTCAGCATCAGACCTTGGGGCCATTCGCCGTCGGCGAATTGTCTCTGGAGCCTCATGCGACCTGGGTCTACGCAGGTAAGCGGCAGCCGCAGACGGTACGTGTGACACCTGGTAGAAGAAAGAGGGCCACAAAAGCGATTTGAATATTTAAGCACGTTGTATGCCGAAACTAGGATTATCCGAAAGACAAAAAATTGCCAAGGATCAATGGAGGTGATGGGAATGGTGATGGAGAGAGTGATGCTGTGATTTCGACGCACGTACGACAGACAGGACGGCAGTCGCCTCGCTTCGGTTGCCCAAAAGAGTAAGCATGTGTCAAGCGCAATACAAATCTCGTGAGTTATTTTCCGCCCTGAGAGACTACTTACACCTTCGCAAGGGTGGTGACAGCCTGTGGTTGTCATCATGGAAAAGATTCTTGTAGAGATTCATGTCGTGATCATTACCGCCTACTAAACTGAACAGCAAAGTTTCCTGAATCAAACTCCCGTCACCAAAGAAAGCGCAACCCAGAAGAAATCAGTTACAACTCAGTAGCGACAGCTCGCAGAAGACACCACATATCTAACCATTCTCGTTTGCTGGAGATGCAACAATCCCGCAATCGAGCAGCCGCATTGACTGTCTCTGTACGCGCTCCTTCGACGTCAGGGTCGCTTACGCCCACAGAGTTCCCTTCCGACTGGGAAATCGGCGGGTCAATTGTTTCAAAGTGGTACAGCTGCGGCTTGACCAATCAATCCCTTGCGCCGGAGAATGTGTTTCTTGACGAATTAGGGCAGCATCTGATTGAGTTGGCATGAAGCGTGAGTGCAGGTCGGCAACGCGAAGACGTAGTCCAGTTCCTCGAGTGTCCGCTGCTTTGTCTCGGGGACGAAATGAAAGACTGTACCCACGTCAGCTTTCGGCGGAAGACTCGGCGCCGAAAGTTGGTAGTGAGAAACAAGGTGAAAATGACTGAGGCGTCTTGTGCGGGGGCGTCTGATGCTCCCCGGTAGCAGAAAAAGCACTTACTCATCAACAACGCGAAAACGTTCAACCCCGCAGAAAACCCAAACGCACCCTGCGGCTTGAACGCCCGCAGCATTCTTGGGAACGTGAGCGAAAGGAAGGTGGCCCAGAAGTTGTTCGTCGCAACTGCCCAAGACATGCCTATCTCGCGGTGCGATAGGGGGAAGCATTCGGCCGAGTACGTAAAGGGGACTGGTCCTTCTCCTGGCGAGTGAAACGCGGCGAAGAGGTAGACGAAGAAGGAGATAAGCCCCAGGTGCGCGTTGTCCGATTCGGGGATCCAGAAGCAGAATCCGGCGGCTAGCAGCGTCCAAAACCTACGACAGTCATTATTTCCGTTGTTGGGATTCAAGGATCTGGGGTAACTGGCATATTTGGGAAGGTAAAGTTGAGAAGTTTGCGCCGTCCAAAGGTGTCAATTGTCCATACGGCCGGCCAGGCAAAGATGAAGATGATCTGCAAGAGTATTTAGTGCAGTAGTAGTTTTTGACCATGAATGACAGACGTACAAGGCCAAACCCAAAGGTTGCGAACAGCGATTCCAGGGTAGACACTCCGGCATTCTTGAAGATGATACTCGAGTAACTGTGCATTGTCAGGCTCCGTCAAAGAATTGTGAAGAAGGAAGGGAGTCGGGACTGCAGGGTTCGAAAAAGGGGCACTGACAAACTCATAATGTTGATGCCGCACCTACTCAATGTCAGTCATTTGAAACAAGTGAGTCGATAGAGCAGGCATACATTTGCTGTGCAATCATGACAATTCCAGAAGCCTGAGTGGCCCTCCTAATCCGGGGGATCGTGAAAAGTTTGCCGAATCGGATGAACATGTTGGTCCTGGTCGACAAGCCCGCTTCTTCGGTGAGCCTGACTTCATCAACGAGCTGAGCGTTGATGTAGTAAAGATCTCTAGCAGCGAGAAGAGGAGCACTTCGAAGACGGAGGAGGGACTTGGACGCATCGAGAAATCTTCCCTTCTTCATGTACCAACCTTGACTATCGTCAGCCGAGCAAAAGCGGTATACGCAGGGTACCTACGAGGAGATTCGGAACAGAAGTAGATTCCGATGACTAAGGGCACAGCGGGAATAAAGGCGCTACCAATCTGGAGTCGCCATGCAACAGTGCCGACGTTGTACCTAGGCTTGTTAGTCGGTCCAGTGCTTTCTTTGATCCATGGAAGAGCATGCATCGCCAAGTTCGCACACTTGCCGAGAAATATTTCGAATGCGGTCCAGAGCTGCCAACTCATAACCAAACCGCCTCGAATAACAGCAGGGGCTGTCTCTGCCGAGAAGACAGGCACGGTGACTTCTTTCAGACCCATGCTAATGCCGAGAAAGATGCGGGTTGCGTGACAACCGAGCCGATGGGTGCAAGAAGGGAAAAAATGGCGGCGATGAAGATGGTACCACGACGCCCGAGAACTTCGTTCATGGGATCGGAGATCCAGGCCGCACCGCAAAGCTCCTTTTCGAAACAAAGGTAAAACATCCGTCATGCCATTTTCTCGAGCAAAATCATCCACGTCTTTCATCAGCTGCGGGATAGGAATGTCTGCGAGAGGGTTCCGGACTCTCTATATTCATGTTAGACAGCGACTTAGCGTGCCATATTCTTTGATACTCACTCCGCGGTAATGTTCTCGGCATATTCCTGACACGTGCTCTTGCGTTTTTCCGTGGTCATATTCCCATTATCTTCGGTTTGCATTCCGCCATTGTTGGTATGTTTGCTGTGATTATAAGCATCAAGGAACATATCTAGCCATTCTACTTACTCGTCAGACATTGTATTCGATAGTGTAGTCTTCAATTGCGCGTATTCAAATTGTGGACGAATGCTCCTGGATGAATTTCAATCAGTCCTTAGTAGTTCAGCATTAAGTATTTGTGAATACTTTCACATCGTACTTCATATACGTGCTGCAGGCCAAAGATCAGGATAAATACAACCTGCATGCCACTCACCTCTTTCGTGATGTCTTCGTCCACACTATATGTGCAAGCGGTCAGCCGACCAGGGAGCCGTCGCTAATTTTGCGAGACAGGGCAAAACATTCGCACAGGTCGTCTACGCAAGCGATCTGATTGGGCGAATAGTCGTTGCTTGGGCTCGATCATTCAAGACTTCAGAGTCACCGAAGTAGTGGCGGTGTCGACTTGGTTGAAGAGGCGACTAGCAAAGGCTTCCAAGCAATACGAAGGAGGATCAAGCAGTCTTATGATACAGCACCAAGCACCCCATTCAGCTCCGTCGGAATGTCAGGGAACGAACACTTCGCTAAGCCTTGCTTCATAGCTTTTACCCACTACAGCGTTTGTCATTCTTCACAAAGCATCTCTGGAGGCCTATACAAGACTTGTCGGATACAGTGGTGTGTCATGTGTATCCGGGGTGAATCCAAGAAATCCATTGTAGTGATCAGCTTTCAAAAAGCAATGGCTGGAGGATACGGATGCTGAGGGGGTGGAGAAGGTGGTTTGTTGCGACGAACAGTATTGATGTGGCTTGGAGCTTCGCAGAGTCAAGCTGTCGGTCAGGGGTAGCTGGTTGCGGGGCTGCCGTGCTGCCGTGCTGCAAATAATTTGCGGGGACGCTAGAAGCGATTTGTGCCGAATCACATTTTTTACTATACGGAGTTTGACAAGTCGTTCTAGCTCTTAGTGGTCTCGGGAGGAATATTTCACGCGGCATTGACCCTGCAGCTATTAGCTTTCCCGTCCCAGCCTGACTCCACCAACTTTACGCCTGTGCAATCCGATTTTTAAAGATCAGATTGCGAGTTTGGGATAGCCCAGAGTGAAATGTCACTCGAGCCTACGTCATTGGCTGGATTGCTCCACCCCGTCATGTACAAAGCTTTGAAGAGTTTTATCACTTGCGAAGCTACTCCATTCAAGAGTCTCCAGTAAGCCTGAATAAGTTCGAATAGGGACCAAGAGTAGGTTCGTGTTGCAGCCAGGACTCGAAAGAAAGACAGAAATTTGGAGCAATACCACGTGCTTATCCACCATCCCACAGGCAAGCTCATATGCTGACACAAATGCCTCCCATTGGCTTGGAATTCTCCGACTGGTAGCCACGTCCGTGGCAAATCCAGTTGGACCAGAGCAGTAAGAGAGTCTATGCCTGTACCCGACTGGTCCCGACCGGTACCATCCAAGCAGGAGGCTCATTTCACAGAGTAGCTCCGCAGTTTTTTGCACTAGAATCCATTCACATTGAACAAAAAGCTTCATCAAGGATCCGTTTCTTCTAAATCAAGAACTCATCGTCAACCGTCTGATTATACCCGAATGTGGCCAGATTCTGGATCGTATACCGGCCTGTCAAGGTGTCGTTCGTGATGTTGGTTTGCTCTGTCCGCCCAATCTTCAGCGTTCCGCTTGCAACGACACCACCTGCAACGGGTCTCGATAGAGCGTTGGCATCGCGCAGCACAGTGAAATTTGCCAGGCTGACTTCGAGTGCTGTGCGTTGGACCAAGGTTGGAATGCCGTAGTATTTTGCTCTAACGGCGTCGTAGCTTTGGAGTTGCAAGTCAGCTCTGAAACTCCCATGACTGGTTTTCGAACTGCTGGAGGTTTGACAAACCTGACGTGAAGCTCGTAGTATCCACGGTAGTAGGAATCCTGCCATTGAAGCTCTCGGTTTGCCTTGACAAGCCACTCGCTTATGTTCTTAGCTTCTCGCATCGTGACATTCTGACCAATGGGGGACGGACTGCTGACAGCAGTCCCAGCAAATTCGACACCAATTGCACCGGCTCCAGTCTCTTGATCATAGTCGTGCTCGTCTAGCCAGACAAGATCGCTGGCCCAAGACATGTGACTGTCCCCGGCCATGACGATGTTGTTGTTGATTCCATGCTCGTACAGATGCGCAAAGGTCCGGTTCCGATTCGCTTGGTAACCGTCCCAGGAGTCATAGTTGAGGGGATTTTCTGGAGTCTGAGTGATTGATTCGTTGATTCGAGAAAAGACCGTCTGGGACCCAATCAATCGCCAAGTAGCTCCCCGGGCATGAGACGCGCTGAGCTTTCGGTAAAACCAATTCTCCTGCCGACTACCCATCATGGTTCTGCCAACGTCATTTGAGATTTCGTGAATGTAGTCGGTGTTCCAATAGAGATCTGTTATCGATCGGTCGTATTGTCGAGTGTCTAGCATGAATATGTCCATGAGGGAACCGATGGAGAACGTCCGCCAGATGCGCAGGTTGTCATCCATTTCAACTTGTCGGATGGGCATCCATTCAAAGTACTTTTTCGTATCAAAAAGACTTGTACAATTTGGCACTATAATCTCAACTTGCACTTACAGCTCTGACAGCATTCATTTTCCGTTGGTCAAATGAAATGTGGTCGCCCCCAAATCCGGTGGAAATATCATTCATGAGAAACGACTCCCTGGTGTTGTTTTGGTCGGCCATCCCGTCTCGGTAAGTGTTGTCACCAACCTCTGTCCTCACAAATTAGATTTTTGCGCAAAAGATGCGTGCTCCTAGACTTGCCATGATCATCCCAAACGGGAATCCATGGAAACTTGGCAAAATTCTCAATCGCATCAAGATCTGAGCGATACTGTGAATGACGCCTTCGATAGTCGTACAGGGTCCTTATTTCCTTGTCTGGAAGCACACTGCGTCCAACTTTCCATCCATAGCCATAACCACCTTCGGCGTATTCGTACAAGAAGTCTCCCAGGTGAAGCACGTAGTCAACGGAATCTTTCCGGGCAACATTTCCAAAGGCGGTAAAGTATCCAAATGCTACCATGCATGTCAGACTACCCCAGACTCAACAGTTCAGATAGATACGTACGGTAATTTGAGCACGAGTACACTGCCAAGGCTACGTCCGGTACCTCGTCATTGGCGCCTGGAGCTGTCTTGGTCCTACCAATGGGACTGGTGTAGTTTGTTCCGCACACGCGGAATTGGTAGTAATAGCGAGTGAACGATTCAAGACCACATGCCTCAACTTTGACTGTATAGTCAATGTCAGAAGAGGTATATGCAGTTCCCGAGGTCACCACATTTTCAATGTTCTCATCAGTAGAAACTCTATACTCGACGCAAATGGGGGCTGTAGACACGGGGATTGTTTCCTGCTGGTGATGGTCGTAGAGTTGAGTAAAACCAGGAGCAGTGACTGTCTCCTTCGTCAGTAGGATCTCTACCAAGCGGTCTCGTGAGATATGCCTTTTCGCTTCGCGTTGTCGTACTTGGGCGAACAGCGAGTCCACAGGATTACTGAGTTCGGATACGGATCGCCCGAGGCCACACCATGTGTCCAGTTCAGATGCGCCTGATCGACGAATCGCAAGCTTGGGTCGTGACGTTTTACAATTTTGTAAATTGGCAGACCAAGGAAAGGATGATTGCCGGATGGGCTGCCATAGCCAAGGTTGTTTATGTAGGATGCTGACGAGGTCCCGGCGACAGCAGCGATTATAACAGCAAACAGCTTCATGTTTTCAACGTGGATTTCGTGTCAGCGCAGATACAGCAGAGGTTCCAGGTGCGATCAATGATACTTATATCGTTTGGCAGCCTGCAAGTTTTCCGCGAGGGCAGCTGAACAAGGCGGGAGGGTGGGCAAGCCCGCGATGGCTAGCAAGGTTCAAGGTCACTCGTCCCTGCAGCAAGCGAATGAGACGATGAGGATTTGACACGCCTGCGCGCATAGCGGCTAGTTGAACTCGCTATCCCAGTTGGTGTCTTTTAATGGTGTCAATTTTTGAGCAAACAAAGGGCGCGGGGTCAGATGCTAGAACAAGCGTCTACTAGGTAGCTGATGGAAACACGGGCCATACTGCGGAGGTCGAGATATGATGCATACAATAAAGCCGGGTAATAATCCACGCACGTTTGGTGTCTCTGGCATGCGATTGACCGGCGTTCGTCAGGTACGTCATTGCATACGAGCCACTGACAACACCTCTATCCTTACTGGCTACCTAGAACCTGTAACAACGATATACGAGCGGAGATATAGCCCTTCCAATCGAAATGTCCCGTTCAATTATCACCAGGTGGTGTTGACCTTCTCAATGGTTCGGTTCGATTAGATCAAAGGTGGAGTACAGACTTTCGGCGACTGAAGAGGTGTGGGAATATCGACGCAGCAAGGCTCAGAGAGTAACAGTAGCGAAGAAGTGAAAATACTCGGGTTGTTTCTCGCTGATTCCTGTCTGTCTTGTCAACTGCGGCAGAAGAGTATGGTGACAGCTGTCTTTAGCAGAGAAAGCCACTCGTTACACATATCTCCATGTACTGAGACCAAGTAAAAGTCGATGACGAGCGCGACAAGTTGATTTAAGGACTGGTGATGAAACCGGAGAGCGCGCATGCGCGAAAAAGCGCTTGTTGGCTGGTCGGCTGAGCTCCCACGGCTCATTATGGGCGCGGAGAGAGGATGTCCCGAAGTTCTTCCAGTTTGCTCGAATCCGTCCGCACGTCGATAGTCTCTATCGCTCTCTCTCGTACTTCATCCGTCGAATTTCGCACAAGTCCGATTCGGCGGCCAACGGTGACTCAAATTCATATTCTGCTACAAACCTCGATTGCTCCGAAAAAGATTCTAGGACTCCACGGGCCGTTCTGAAACCTTGGCAGTTTTCTTCGTTTGTCAACCCAGGAGCCAGCCGAGCACAATATGAAGTCAGGGGAGAAACTCAACAAAGCTTTCATCGCCTGCTTCGATTGGCGGGCTCTCGAACATGAAGTTGTTGCTAGACAGCTGCGTCGAGGAATGCTCCTCAAACGTGTTCCTCGAGGACAACCGCCATTTTATTGGGCAGCAAAACGCTGTATCCAGTCTATTCTTAGCTGGCTGAATCACCAGACTCCCACTCCCCGGCACGGTCATGCTCCACACCTCGTGCGGTCGCCTGAAAAGCCCCTGTGTGTTAGTCAGGCAATTGCTGAACGGTGTGGCTGTCCCGCCCCGTGTCAGTTTGTTTTTCCCGGAGGCACCTCCATGAGCATACGACTGGTCTTTCTCCGCCAAAGCCCGACCTGGCCACCCAAAAGCTCAGGAGGAAGTCGTCCATCCGAGAACTTGATGTTCCCTGAATCTCCTCATCATGTGCTAGGATGATCCTAAATAGCCAGGGCGTCCATGCATGCGTTTGCAACGCCTTCGGTCATGGTCGATGCGCAGCAAAGCTCAGGAGCACAACGTCACGACAACCGCCTCTCAAAGCTGAAAACTCGAAGAATGACTGTTCTGTTGTTTGGCATATTAAGATATGTCTTAGCTTGGAGATCTGTCGCGGCCCCATCCTAATGCTTCTGTTCGACCCGGAATGCAGCTTCTCTTCTGGGAGCTTTTCCATTACGCACCGTCCTGTCTGGTTGATCAATCTTTCAAGCCTTGCAAAATCTCCGCCAACGTGTGAAACCGTTCCCAACCTTGCGTCTATACCCTGAACAGGGCCATCAGATAATAAGGGTCGCCTATTCTGAAAGCAGCAGGAAGCTTTCTTGACAAACCTGATGTATTCTGGGTTTAGTAAGGTTACTGATAGTCTCACGTAACTGCTGTTGTTGGTTTTCCTGAGCATGTTGGGCCGTAGCTTTTTCACAGCTTACCCGGCCTCCATCAAGCATCTTAGTCACCGGCTCTAGATATGCGACGACTCTTTGCAAGCTTACTCACTTTCAGCCTGCGAATGAAAAAGGCCAATTCCGACACTGTCTTTCCAAAATGACAGCGATGGCTTATCCTTCGCGCCGTTAATTCCTCAAGGGAGAATAAGGTTATTGCAACCGACAACTCCGGCAGTCGAACCCAATCACGTCCCGAGGACAATGTCTTGTCCGCGCACTACCTAACGGCTTCACATATTTCTGTCAATCGCATCCTCTTGCTCTTGATCGGCCGCGATTTGCTAAGCGTCGTTGGCGACGCAACGATGCCTCTACCCGCTGACTTCGACGAGACATATCGGTCTCGACCGCACAATTATGACAACCCACAGACGCGGACAGGCGTGCTTTTTGGAGTACTCATACCTTTTGCAGTAGTCATGACGACGGTCGTGGCCATTCGACTCTACAGTCGCGGATATATCAAGCGTATTTTTGGACTCGATGACTGGCTAATGGCGATCGGATGGGTGAGTGAAATCATCGGCGGGTTCGGCCAGGGTCGAGAGATGGCTAATACAAATTGCGACAAAAGTTCTTCACGCTGGCCTGGGCCATCACTATCATGGCTTGTACTAGATATGGTATCGGCCGACATTTGTGGGATATCAAACCACACTGGTTTACGATCGCTACAAGGGTATGTCGCCTGCTCTTCTGCTCTCGTCGACTATACCACCCGTTACTCGTTGCGCAAATGCTGACTTTATGAACAGATCAAATTTGGCTGTGAGATCTGCTTCAGCCTTGGTGTTGGCCTTACAAAAACCTCAGTCTGCTTGGGATATCTCCGCGTATTCCCACCAGAAAAGGGCAACCTGTGGTTCTGTCGATGCGCCATCGCATACACGCTTCTTTGGATGGTCTCCTTGTTGGCCGTAACGATCCTGCAATTCATCATGTGCTTTGGCTCGCGCGATCCGCATTCTCCCCAATTCAGGACCAAGTCATGTCTCAACCATCACGACTTAATCATGGCTGGAGGCGCTCTCAACACTCTCAGTGACCTTTTCATCTTTCTATGGCCTCTGAGATTTCTGTGGCCGATTAAACTGCCAAATAGCAAACGGTGCGGACTGATGGTCCTTTTCACACTTGGCATCATGTAAGACGACGTCCTCTGACCTAGATGCTTTCCTCGACTCCTATCTCCTTTCCAAACTTCAAACAACAATCGCATTCTAACATTGCAGTATAGAGTCAGTATCGCCGGAATCTGTCGATTGTGGTACTCCTCGGGATTCTTCAAGACAAACGACATTTACTGGACCGGGGTCCATAATTACACGATACTATGCATCGAAACTAATTTGGGCGTAATATGCGGTTGTCTCCCGTGCTGCCATCCAGTCTTGGTAAAGATTTGCCCACACTTCCGCTGGTTCAGCAGCCCGAGATCTCCGCCCAATTCGGTGCAAGATATCGACGGCACCACTCAAGAAGGTACCAACAGCTCGCTTACTGGCCGAAAAACTACCAATGCAACCTTTGGATGGTCATCTACCGGAAGCAAGACTTTGACGTCCCAACGCGATGGAGACTATATTGAACTGAATTTATATAAAGGGAAAACTCCGGACGACCGGAGTTCGGATGCCACCTCACCGGTGCACGAGACACCGGAGCCGGTAGCGGAATCATCACAACGGCCAGGACCGCGAAGATTCGATACGACTGATCTATCATACTTTGAGAGGATATATGGTCTTAATCGGGGGTCTCTCCTACGAAATCAATACGTCGACATGGGAAGACCATCAATACAAAGGGGGCTCAGCGTGCAGAGCGTCCAAGAAAGGCCCCCGCTGAGTCGAGGCATGAGTTCCAGCAGCACAAACTACAGTGTCGGAAGAGCACCAAGCATTCGGAGACCCTCGTGGGAATTCAAAGAGGTGGATTATGGCTACAGTTGGGATGATCCTCATCCAGGAAGGAAAGTAATCGTTTAATATTATACCCCCAACCCCCATTGGTGCGTTCCTGTTCATCAGATTTTACAGCAGACTTTTCGGTTTGGGCGTTTGTCCTTCACCTTGCAAAGGCATTGGTTCATTTGGAGTTTTGAGGCTCCCGGCATGAAACGATTTGACGAGCACGAAAAGCACTTTTTCATTAAACGATTTTTTTTCACTTTTCGAGATATTCATCCAAACATTGTACACTGATGCCCAGTATCTTTTGCGTGCCGGCTTGTTGGCAGCTTGTGTTTTTCGACAACTGTTCCACTGGGTCTTCAGGACTTCGAGACCTCGCCTGGACAGTCGCGGAAACCTTGCTTTCAACGTGTTCGGCGACCTTTTGAATATCTTTTTGCACAGCACCCTGTATCTCTGCGAGCCCAGTTATCATCAGTGGCTGCCACCAAAACCCTCCCTAGGTATCTAAGAGATTTACATGTCACCGGCTTCGAATTCACGCTTAAAGTCACCACCACTGCAAAGAGTGACCGACCGCCGTCCACCCGAGAATATCTTATTCAGCGCTATCATCCCTCGAATCTGAAACTCGAACATCATTATCTCCGCTCGTTCGCGGCCCGATTCAGTGGCCAAACGCTGGCAATGCTAATCTCTGAGCAACCGGAAGCCACCACGTGCAGCTTACGAGAGGATCGTGGATAGCTCAAGATGTCAATTGGCCGCTTGTTCGAACGGCTGCACATGGCAGTGGTCGCGAGACGACTCTATTGTAGAAACTGGCGTCCGACTTGCCTGAGCAACGCTTTTCTTTTTCCCTGACACGAGAATACAGCAAGTGGATGCCACGATTTCTACCTCACTGCCTTGATACGACGACCCGACCCTTCTGATCTGGTAGCGCGCTTGTTCGGCCAACCGAAGCTCACCGCCATGTCGTTGTGTTGTCGCGCGCGCCCGTTCCCTTAGCTACCTTGCCGGGATAGTACCTGCAGGCACGGCGCGGCAAAGCGCGTTGGCGAACACGTCAACCCCTCTCATCCCGCAGTAGCCCAACGCACTTTTTCTTCAGCTGTGTTTATTTGTTTGTCAACGGCGTTCTTGCAGCTATGCTCATCGCATAAATTCTACTGAACCAGCTGACTTCCCAACGGAGCAGCAAAAGAAAAATTGGCTGGCTACAGCTATGGCTTTGCGATCGATTGATTGTGCGACGCTGGAAGACTGCCGCACGGCCCCCGTTTTCTTACCAACGAGTCTGCGTCTGAGACTCCCCTCGCTCCCCTCAGCAAGACCCTGAGCGGCAAAGCTGCTATTGGTATGTACTGCGAGGCAGGCAGGTCTTTTGCCCTAACCCCTGCAGTTTCCGGAGTTTCCTTATTCCCCTTCTCACAGACGGCAATAACTGACCTCGTGTCCTTTCCTCAGTCACAGGCTCCAGCCGCGGCATCGGCGCCAGCGTCACCTTGCGCCTGGCCCAGCACGGCGCCTCCGTCACGATCAACTACATTTTGTCGGCTTTGAGCGCTGAAGGGGTTGTGCAGAAGGCGTGCGGGCTCGGTGTTCAGGCCATCACCGTCAAGACTGATGTAACGAACAAGGAGGAGCTAGCGCAGCTGTTTGAGCGGACGAAGAAGGAGCTGGGGAGGGTCGACATCGTCTTGAGCAACTCGGGCATCGAGCATTTACGCAGTCTGGACGACGTCAAGGAGTAAGAGCTTGATGCCGTCTTTGCGGTGAACTTGAAGGGGCAGTTCTTCGTCGCGCAGATGGCGGAGAAGTACATGGAGGATGGTGGGAGGTTGATGCTCATCAGCAGCGTCTCGGCTGTCATGGTAGGTTTCCTTTCTTTTCCTCTTCTCCGTTGTCGTCACCATTCTTCCAAAGAATTCCCGCAAAACTGCGCATAATAATCATTCACTGTGGGCACAAGACTGATCACCATACAGGGCATCCCCCGCCACGCCATTTACGCCGCCAGCAAAGCCACCATCATCGGCATGGCCAAATGCCTCGCGTGGGACTTTGGTCGTCGCGGCATCACTGTGAACTGCATCGCGCCGGGTCGCGTCAAATCAGCCATGTACGAGGAAGCATTCAAGAAATACATCCCCGGCGGCGCTGACATGAGCATGGAGGAAATCGATGCGCACATTTCCAAGTGGAGCCTCTTCGGTCGCCCGGGCTTCCCAGAAGATGTGGCCGGCGTCGTTGCGCTGCTGGCGAGTCCAGAGGCCCAGGGGTTGGCAGGACAGACCTTTCATGTTAGCGGCGGCGCGCACATGGCGTCTTGAGAGGTGAGACGGGTCGAAATGGGATAATGTTGTCACGGTGCTTGGGCTTGTGTTTGGAAGGCACACTGCCGTTCCTTAAAACGTAGTCAAAATAATCGCTTGTCACTCAGCCATGATCCTATATGCTTGCATTCTAGAGGCCGTCATCACATCATTATTTCACAATCCACAAATGCCGCTGCCACTCAACTTGTCCTTGGGGTACAGCACCCGCGGCAGCCCACTCGCCATCGCGACTGGCACCGTGCCATCGCTCGCTGTCGAGAGCGTCGCACACGTCAACACTTCGACGACCTGTGTGCCACTACTCCATCCCGTGCTCCCCAAATTCAGCGTGTACGCCGAACCGCTCGCACCCAAATTACTCAAAACCGTGATGATCTGCATGCCATCATACCCCTTGCGCAGCGCCAGCGTGTTGCTGTCGCTGTAAATGGGGTAATTCATGTAAGTCAGGTAGTTGGCATCGACGTACATGGCCTGATTGCGGATCTGGTTGATCGAGGCGGCGAGGCCGTACAGCGGCGCGTCGGTGTTGTAGCCGCTCAGCCAGATCGCGGCACGGTTATCCGGATCACCGGTGCCGGCGTAGTGCTGCTCCTGGCCTTGGAAGAGGATGGGGACGCCGTCGTGGAGAAGCGTGAAGGTCATGACGTTGCGCGCTTGCGAAAGATCGGATGTCACTGATGCGAAGCGCGTCACGTCCTGATTTTCGGAGAAGGTGCCAAGGAGTGTCGAATCTTTGCATGTTGACTTGACTGAGTTGATTTCGGAGGCGAGGTCCGACATGGAGCCCGATGAAGAGGTGAAGGCTCTAATAAGGGGGTAGTAGCTGTGCGGCAGGAATCAGCATGAATACAATGGCGTATTTGATTACAGAAGGACAAAATGTGGCTGAAACGCCAGAAAGAGAGGGATAACGTACATTGGATAGTTTAGCACACTGTCCAGGACCTCCTGATACGGACAAGTGTAGGCTGGGTCGCCATCGAAGACTTCGCCGGTACAGAAGACACCAGCGGCAGTATTGAAGTCGGGCCAAAAGGCTTTGTCGACGTGTTTGACAGTATCGATCCGGAGACCATCGACTGCATTCAATTAGATAGATTTCTTATCTTCCAAGGAGTTGTCAAGACCCACTTGAATAGTTCGACACGAGCTCCTTGATCCAGGAGTTGTAGCCTGAACTGACGGTAGAGCTCTCTGTTTTGAGATCGACCAGCTCGACGCTTGAGTCACCGAGCCAGCAGTCTTCTACGTTGTCTTGGTCATCGTAGTTGGTGATTTCGCAGTACGAATGGTAGTCGTCCTGCGAGTTGAACGGGTTAAATTGGCTATAGTCAACCGTGGTGTAGTCGCCTGCCCAACCATTGTGATTGGTCACGACATCGACCATGAGGTACTTAAGGATTCGTCAGCGCCAGAAAAATGTGTGCAATGTGTAGATACGTACCATGTCGCGATCATGGAGAGCGGAAGAAAGTGCCTTCAGTTCCTCGGCGGTGCCGAAATTCTCATTCAGTCTGTACAAATCCTGCTGCCAATATCCATGGTAAGCTTCGCCATCCCCAGTGTCCCCTTCTAGGTTGAACGTGATGGGAGAAATCCAAATCTGCGGGCCACTGTTAAAAAATGCATGTTGAAGATTATCTAGACCATAATACTTACGGCAGTGAATCCCATGTCCTGTATGTAATCCAGTTGGTTAATGATGCCCTGGTAAGAGCCGCCACAATATCTGCATCATGATCAGATTTGATTCCAGCACTTTCTTCGAAGAGTCTTAGGGGCATACTGTCGTGCAGAGGCATCGCAAGCAGCTGTGGTACTGTTGTCTGTGCGGGCGAACCTAGAGCTGTTAGTGCAAAAGTTGATGGTATTGACAGCCTGGTGACTGACCTATCCGTAATAACCTGATAGATTATTTTCGAGCGCCATTCCGCAGGCGTGGCCGCGGAAGCGGTGTACCCAAAAGCTGCAGCAGCAAGGCACAGGGGTATCTTCATGGCTGATGACCTGCAGCAAGTCTGCGATCTTGCTGTCGAAAATGCAAAATGCAGCAGGATCCCAAGAAGAAAGGGTCAGAGCTCTAATGATCGTGCGAAGAGAGCTTGCAGCTGTTCAGTTCATATACAAAAGCAATATCAGCTCCGAGACGTGCAAGTTAGCAAGGTTCTGGTCGACGTGTTCCGAGCGATGCTGTCTTTGGCGTCTTCCTTTGGCTGGGGCCGAATTATATCGCAATCTCCTTTTTATGTGGCCCCCAATGTCGCAAGCCGCTTCTACATTCAAATCACAAGCCACAGGTCATATCCTTTCGCTCAGCTGCCCCCGGAGTAGTGTCGAGTCTCGTTCGAGCGGAAGAAGCGGGTCTTTCGTCAAAGTCCGCATGTTTTTGAAGATCCGTCCTAGGCGTTGATTCCGTTGTGCCTGTCCATCGGCGGAACCAGCACGAACGGTTGAACGACAGTGGTTTTTCCGTGGCCAGAGGGAACAGATTTTCGATGGCTAGTACGGCAGCTTCGCTGGAGTTGGCAGGTCAGATGGAGGATGGGCGAGTCAGCTCGCGACGCGTGACGGATGGGGAGAGGCATTGGTTGGTTGTGATTTGCTCAGGCGCCGCCTTTCTCGCCCGTAGCGTGGCTAAGCTCAGGCCCGTCACTTTGCCCGGCGCGTACCTCATTTTTGCGGGGATAAGTAGCAGCTGTCCTTCCTTTTCAGACCAGCGACTTGCCATTTTAAGAACCATGGGCTTCATTTGGATCGACAGCGACATACAGCGACATTCTGCCATCTTGACGGCTCAACACCAGAAAGGCCCACATTTCCTCCTTTGTTTTTCCACCAGCCATGGTATCACGTTTTTGCCAAGGAAGTGGTTATACTATACGCACTGTGCTAGATAGTATTATTGCGTCAGACCAAAACAGCTGGGAACCGCCATCGTCAGCCTCGGTACTTTACCAGTACTTGACAATCTTGGATCCACGGCCATGTGGAGACACCATGCGACAGGGCAGATATACTGCTCTTTCACGATGCACTCCCAGCTGAGTTGTTCTTAGCAATGTTCCAGGTATTAAGCCAATGCGGACTCCACTTGCGCAGCCAAGTTCGGCCCAAGATAGCCCAGTGAGTGGAAGTCATGATAATTCCTCCTGTCTTGTTTGGCCTTCCGCTATGTCTCGAGAAAACATCTTCCCTTCCCATTTTCGAAGCAAGCCGTTCGAAAACGTGAGGCCTGAGCGTGCCTGGTCCGCGAAGGAGTTGTTTGTCTTGTTTGAATGCACCAATTAAGTGCCGTTGAAGTATGCATGACTAGTCGAAGCATGCCTCCTGGATCTCGCGAGCCGTGATCTTAACAACGAGCTGCTCATGGGCTGCACCAGGAGTTTGCCGGATGGTCTGCAATCCAACGAATGAGAAGCGGTGGCGAATAGATCCGAATCAGTCTCTTGCCGAGCGGCGCAAGATCAACGCCAGCGAAGCAATTCTCGGACGTGAGATACAAGAAGGGCGGAGGTGTGATTCTGCGCAGTGCGACTGCAATGGCCCGGGATGAAGAAAGATAATCACTCCACACGGAAAACTTCAAGCTTCCCCGGCCCAAACAGTCGGGTTCGTGCCTCAAGGGCGTTCGAGGTACAATCTTTGGAAATCTTCAGCCGCGAAAATGGTGGCTGAGGACGAGTCGCAAGTCTATGCATGGGGTGTCTTACCGCACGGTCTTTCTCGCGTGTGTCCATGGTGTTTTCGAGCGTGCCGTGTGGTGCAGCCAAATATCTGTGCCACGAAAAGACACTCTCGTCGGGTCGCCTTCGATACATTTTCCGACTGATTGGGTTGCTTTGCGCGAAGAAGCAGCTCAAACTCCACGCGAAGAACACATCCTCGGCATGTGATGTGATGTTGCCCCGTATCAAACAAGTGAGATCCAGCCTTGGCGACCGTGGACACGGTGTTTAGTATCCTGTGAGACAAAGATTAAACTCTCTTCTTTACCGAAATCGGGCTCTTCTTCCGTGGCTTGGGCCCAGAGTGACGCACGAACACACTTCCAAGGAACAGGAGGCCAAAGTTGCTATCGTCAGCGCGGGCAATTTCTGTCGTGCCCCTCTATCCATAGTCACATGGCTCTTTCCATCCAGGTCAAGCAGGCCACTTGCGTCTTGAAGTGAGGAAGGATTCCGGAACTCGCGAGCCATGGTGCCTACGCCAATGGGCCACTGGCACGGAGAGGTGGTATGAAGCCGTGCCTACGTAGACGTTGTCGTCGCACATTTTGACGCTTGGGTACGAATATGCGCCGCATGGATGTCTCCGAAGCGAATCAGAGGGCCCAAAGAAACCGACTGGCGCTACGTGCTCGCGCCCGGAAAGCTTGGTTACACCCCCGATATTATATGGAGATGTCTGGTAACTGGGACTGTGGCTCGACATGGTGGCTGAAATATTTAAATTGCTAAGTAGAAGCACAGCAGTTGCATGATGTAGGTGCAAATCCTGCATGATACCAGAGCAGAGTTGCTGGAATGTCGTCGCACATCAACCTGCATGGATAAATTAAGGAGAGGAAGACGGAAGGTGTTCGCAACAGATATCCACATGAATGATCCTTGAAAATCTTAACCAGTATTTGAACAGGAAAGAAATGACGCTTCGAAAGCATGTTGAGTCGCCCATTGGCATACTTGGAGAGGAATGACGCAATTGGAAAACACAAATCGCAGGTCTGACTCTCGTGTAACAGTTCAAAGCAGTGACGACTATGCATCAGTTCCCGCCGCCTTTTGGATTCTTGTCTTCTCTCTTGTCTTCTTTTTGCTTGTTGTCGAGTCTTTGGTCAAGTGAAGATCCATAACCGCTGTAGCCACCATAGCCTCCATATGAGTTGGGAGAGCCCGCTAGTGAATTTGTTGCTGAAGTGTCGGTTGACTTGCTTGGGCACTGTCGGCACATCTCGGTCACCACCCCCATGCCTCTACAATGATTACAGATGGGATTGCGATATCTGATAGAGCAAAAATCAGAAAAAGACTCGAAATCAGTTGACTTTAGAAGCCTTACCCTTGTGGGTGTCCTGCACAGGTGGGACAAGTAGAAATCAAAAGACCGCCGACACAAGCATGGAGGTTCGAGGTTGAACTTGGCTGAGGGTCAGGTTGAGACCGCGCGTTGCTCGCCCACGAGTTGGACATGTTGAGGATTTTTCGTGTAAGGATTCGTGGTGTGAAGGTAGATTGGCTGGGTAGATGCTGGGTGTCCGGGAAGGAAGGACGTGCCTGAAGGTTTTATTTCTCAACAGGTTGGTGTCGCTAAGACGTCGAGGTCTTGATGCAGTGCCGGTAAGAGTATAGGGTGTAGGTGCATACTCCTTTTATAGGATGATGCATCACCCTGATGCCCATTGAACAGTGCTGCAGGCCCGCTAGAGCATGTATGATGAAGTCTATGAACCACAGACTGAGATCGAAGCGGTGTCAAGGACGGACAGCGGCTACGTTGAATCCTCGGACATAGGTGCAAGATCAGCAGTATGCGTCATGTGGACAGCGCTGCTGGGATGTCTGGAAGTTTTGCACATTCGTTGACAGCTTTTCCTGAAGCGCTGGATCCAGTGGATGGCAGTGGCCGTCATAGTAAAGTATATCATGATGTTCTGGACGAATGGGATTGCAACGCCCGGGACACAGGGAGTCGAAGTGTCATGTCTTTCGGCACGAGATTTTGCGGCCGTGCTGCTTGGTGCCCTGTGGCAGCTGAGAGGTGGTGCCTTGAGTAAGCACAATAGTGCTGTAGGGAGAAGTCGGCAGACCAGAGCACATGGCTGGCTTGATGTCGGGCTCCGAGCGCCTTCCAGCGCCGTTACAACATGGTGGTACTTGTGTTACGCCCCCAATGTGTTTTATTGACCAGTTTGAAAACGCAAGGATAAGCCAATTCATCGCCCAGGCCCAGATTTGCAATATCATGATTAATTTGTTACGCTTTTTGGTTCCTTCCGCAGTAGAAGATGCAGCCATGGCATGGAGCGCCGCGGCTAAAACGATTCTGCAGCGCATGATCTTAGTCGCCGTGCTACAAGACCAAGATCACAGTTGGAAAGGCTGGCAATAACGTAGATCCGTCGGCCCGAAAGGGGACAGCCTATTGGAAAGGATGGCTTCCATTTCTCTCGCTTCAGAGTTCCATGTGCAGCAGGACGACAGGTTATGGGCAGCGCCTAATAACACCGTGAATGCGCATGTTTTCAGCTTTGCATTTTGCTACTCTTGAGCCTGGAAGTAGTTGGCTGCTGCATCTCCATATATTGGATCGTACTGGAAAATGAGCTCCGGTGGGCGCCCCTGGCCTTTTTTTCTCCAAGTGCATCTAGATACAGCATGGCAACGCTGAACCTCTGGCACAAGAATCCAGAAGCTTGGCTACAATACCTCTCGATGAGGGATTTTGAACCATCGCTTTCGACACTGCTGTGACGTTTTCCCAGACTAGAAGGATCTTCGAATTCAAATAGAGGCAGGCGTCCCGTACCGATGTTGTGTACCCAGCGACGGTGCTCGACAACTCGCTCATATTGAATCATGCAGGTTCCCGACAGAGCGGTGAGCCACAAATTCCACTCGAATCAGGTGAGAAAAGGGGAAGGCCACGCAGAGGGACAGGAGCGCAAATTCCTAAGGCTATCAGAGGCAGCGATGTGTTCCTCGTAGACTGCGGCACGGCATGGGAACCCGCATGCGCCTAGCCGCAGAAGGTCGGCAACCCTCGAGTTTGTGATACATATGACGTACAGGAAGTCCGAGTTCTGGACCCCAAAAATGTCGTCGGATAAGAAGCCATCTCTACCTCGTTACATGTGTGCTAAAGAGGTAGCAGAGGCAGGTTTTAAGAAGTGCGACCACGTCTTTCTGCTCCTGGGCAAGACCCCCTGATGATTCATTCCAGTAATTCAGCCGGTATGTGGAACTCCTTTTGGATTCTGCCGATTTTGGTCATGAGCTCCTCCAGCTTGATACGATCAGGGTTTGTCGAAGGGTCCTTTTCTCCAGACATTTCCATTTTGGGTGGGTCCGTATCGATTTCCAACGTCACCTATGCAAATAACGACATCAGCAAAGGATGCCGAGCATGCTACAACATGGGAGTGAAAGCGCTGGAGAAATATACCGCTTCATCCACGCAGTGATAATCAACACCTACCGGACCATCGTTGACTAAGGCGACGTCCATCATAGCTTGGAAGATGCCGTCTTTGACCTTGTCCTTGTCGTAAAGATCCTGGACCTTTTTGAAAAAGGAAGTGTACAGCTCGCGAGCCTGGTCCTCTCCCGCGGACCTGTGGAAGCTTGGTTTGCTGCCTTTTTTTGTAGACGCTAAAAGCGTAAATTGTGAAACGCACAGGACCTCTCCGCCAACATCGCGGACATTCTTCTTCCACTGCGGGAGAGCAATCAACAGAGAGCGATTTGGTCTGATCAAGTTCGTCATACCTTGCGCTTCTTTTCATCGGCCGTCTCATCATCCCACATGTTCAGCTTCAATACCTTGTCGGCCATCTTCTCACACTCTTTTTGCGTATCATCTTTGGCAACGGCGGCGAAAACGAGAATGCCCTTTCCTATGCTCGAGACCAGCTTGCCATCGACCGTGACAGAGGCACTCTTGACGCGCTGCAAAACAGCTAAGGTATGGTTAGCTGCAGGCACATAAAGTTCCGGCTGCAACGCTCACCCTTCATGGTAGTAGACGGGGTGATTGACGCGGCGGGATCTTGATTGTGTCACGTGTAGCGCAGTGTCTCTTCGATCTCTTCGAAAGACCAAGCAAGTTGGCGGCAAGCTACAAGCTGCACGCGCCCAGGCTGTTTGGAATGAGTAAAGCACAGTGAGTAGGTAGGGCCGTTGCAGGACGTGGATGGAATTATTGGAGAGGGCACCGATGGGAGCATTGGCACTGGTACTGGCACTGGCACTGACACTGGCACTGGCCGGCCGGGATCCTCGCCAGCGCTCAGGTCGGGTTGCAAACGCGCCGCCCGGCATTTCGCCGATCCCGATACCTTGCGTCCCCATGGCGTTTTGTCTCCCCAGACCTTCGATACAACAGCCTCTGCTGTCGACCACTGGAAAGCGTGACCGTTATTCACGCTCCACCGCGCCCGATCCATTCCGACGTCCTCTGCCTCACCTGGCTTCGCTCCACCGCGTCGCTACGCCCTATCCCACGCGCTCGCCCCACGAGGCTGCCCTTTTGCGACCATGGCGGCCAGGAAACTCGCACAAGAGATCGACCGATGCTTCAAGAAGGTCGCCGAGGGCGTCGCGGCTTTCGAAAATATCTACGAGAAGCTTCAACAATCATCAAATCCCGCCCAAAAAGAAAAATTGGAGGATGCTCTCAAGAAGGAAATCAAGAAGCTGCAACGGTCGCGAGACCAGATCAAAGCATGGGCAGCTTCAAATGACATCAAGGACAAGAAGCCGCTGCTCGATCAGCGGAAGCTGATTGAGACGGTATGTCCCGGTTCCCGGACGCGTCGGCCAGCCAATGGAACATGCTACTGACAATGCCATAGCAAATGGAGAAGTTCAAGGCGGTAGAAAAGGAGATGAAGACCAAGGCATATTCAAAAGAAGGTCTTTCGGCCGCTTCCAAGCTGGATCCCAAGGAGAAGGAGAAGATGGAGGTATGCGACTTCTTATCCAACATGGTCGACGAGCTCGAGCGCCAAATCGAAACCACCGAGGCCGAGTTGGCACATCTCCAAGCAAACCTCAAGAAGGGCAAGAAGGATACCGCAAAATCGGAAAGAATAGCGGAGCTCGAGCGTATGACTGAGAGGCATCAATGGCATATAAGCAAGCTGGAACTGGTGCGCCGGTCGTTAGAAAACGATGGCCTCGAGGTGGAACAGGTTAAAGAGCTGGAGGAGAGCATCCGCTACTACGTCGAAAACAACCAAGAAGTTGACTTCATGGAGGATGAGGAGCTGTACGACGACCTTAACTTGGCGGATGGAGAAGACCTCTTTGGCATGACAGGCGATGCGGACAAGGTCTCTTCGCAAGACACGCAATCAGTGCAGGACAACGAGCCAGACGAAGGACCAAGGAGTACATCAGCACCCGTAGGAAAAGCGAAGGCTGCTGGGGACGCTGCGGCGACGGCTCCGAGAAGGCCGTCGACACAGCTCAAGTCGCCTCTGCCAACCTTATCGACGCTGCATACACCTGCTCCGAGCAATTCAAATGGCGTCAACACGTCCAACATGAAGCCCGCACCTCTGCCGACAAGAGCCCCAGGAGAACCACTGAAGTACGCATCAGCAGCGGCCGCCGCGGCTGCAAGCGATAAGAACAACGTAGGTATAGCACCTTTACCACCGCCACCAGGAGTTCAAACCACGCCAACTACTACACATGCCACCGCCGCAAGGTCAAGTGCTGCGCCGTCTCCTGCAGTGTCACACGCCCATCCAGCGACAGGTGCTCAGACGAGCTATCGGTCCCCGGCTACTTCCGCCCCGAGCCACGACGGCACTTCGAGTGGTCCCATCTCGGCCAAGTCTCCGGCTCTCAGTCACTCCAGCGCCGCGGCACCAAGCGCAAATTCCAACAGCGTACCGCCAACACCAGCACAGGAAAAGATAGTTGCAACACCAGCGAAGGTTGTCAAGCAAGCAGAATCATTGGATTGCATCACGAATGGAGAAAAGCACCTACAGCAGGAAGAGGAGGAATCCGTGTTCCACTTGCCATCGAGTTTACAAGATCTTCTCGAGTCGTTCGAGGCCACAAAGGGCGATTTCGCCACGTATCCGCCAATCGACGAGCGCTCCTTGGCCGCATCGGCCGAGCAAATGCCCAGCTCCAATGAGGTGGACAAGCCCCGCCACTACAAGCCTCAGAACCCTTACCCGTACACGCCGAACCACTACCCGCAGGAACCGCTCGCCATCTTCGACGACCCGAGGCTGTATCAACGTCTCGACACGGATTCTTTGTTCTACGCCTTCTACTATCGCCAAGGCACCTACGAGCAGTTTCTTGCGGCAAAGGCGCTCAAGTCTCAAAGTTGGCGATTTCACAAGCAATATCAGACTTGGTTCCAACGACATGAAGAGCCCAAGTCCATTACCGAAGACTATGAGCAAGGCACGTACCGCTTCTTCGACTACGAGAGCACATGGTGAGTTTTCCCGCTGCCCCCGCCAGCTCCTTGGGATCCCGACCCTCCCTCATGGGGTTTGAATTGTGCATTTACTGACTAGCGCACAGGATGAACCGTCGGAAAGCAGACTTCAAGTTTGCCTACAAGTTCCTCGAAGATGACCTTTGAGCTAATCCTGCCTTGTTAGATCTGGGTTGTATGGGCACGTCCATACATCTCTGGGGTGGTGGTACGGCGAGTGGCCCACGGAGGATTGATCCAGTCAACAACTTTTCGCAGCCATTGGTTCTGCAAAGGGGAACACGGAAGAGAAGTCGTAAGCCTGTATGAGTTTGTTGAATCGCTTGGTGGTTGCTTTATTTTTGGGCAGCAGAAGTGCACGAACACAATCGTAGCCTTTCTGACGGCAAAACTTTGGCACAATGTTCTTGCTGGTAGCCCTGAGCCAGTCGCTGTGTTGCCGCTAATTGTCTTGTTGTGTGACTGAACCACCACCAAACGAAGTCCACTATCCATGGCTTTTGATTGAATTGATGCGAGCTCTGTTGGTTGGACAGGAACAGAGCCCTGCCCACGAAAGACAATTTACGGAACATAGAGGCTGCGACATGATCTCACTCATGGGCAAACGCATTGCAGTAGAAATGCTCCGGAACAAGCCTCGCTGACGCCTTTGGAGGTGCAGGAGCCAGAATGCGTTCCCTCGATGGACAAAACAAGGAGAAAGACCTATGCTTGAAAGCGCCATCCGACGTGCTCACTCCTAAATCATGTTTCCATCGCCGATGTGCTTAGTTGGACCATGCTTCAAACCATTCCGCTATATGGTTCTGCACAAGAGGAAACACCAGGTGCCACGCAATCCTCCTATCATCGTTCTGCCGCACCTCTTGCGAGCCATGGTCTCTCGCGTCCAGTGTTTTGGGCTTCGTGGTTGGTGAAAGCTTTGGCATTGGCTCTAGTAACCGTCCACAGCGTGTTCGAGCTATTAAACAACGTCATTTGGGTCGGTTTCCCTTGAACCTAAGATTTCTCCCTTTTCGGGGTAAATGCTAATTTGCTGATGACCATATAACAAATTTCCGGCAAGTCAAGCCATTGAGCGAGTGACTATATTGAGGTCTTAATCACCAGCATCTCGTTACCCAGCTCCTCCCAAACGAGGTACAGCCGTCCCTTGATGTCAAGCATGGGACGCCGCGATCGCTAAGCGCGCTTCAATCAGCCGAGTGCGAACGCTCATTTCGACAAACGCTCCGCGCGGTCATACAAGGATTACGTGACGCCTGTAAAACAATGTTCCACGCATTTGCGCAAAGTATTGGTGCCTCTGTAAGAATGAGGCATACAATGAGCAATAGAAGACAGCGAAACGCGCTCCCTTTTCGTTGATGTACAGTGTCCCTTGCCACGTCTCTACAGCGCGCCTTTTCTCAGTTGCTTCGTTTTCTGATCCTCTCTCGCCCTTCTGTCGCGTTTTTTCAGCCTTGCCTGCGCGAGCGCTCAGGACGCGTTCTCGTCGACTCGACAGGGAATGATGGGTGCCCCAGCGCTAAAGCTCGCGGCAATTGCACACAAAAGTCCTTCCGATCCTTTGCGAGGATAGGTTGCTAGTCCTTGGTAAGGGCTGCGGCACTTGACGGTTGGTCAGTGGATCTTTGATCCTGAACCCCAAAGTGCTCAAGATTGCCGTGAGCAGGTGCGAAGCTCTCGAAGAAGAGAGGAAGCAGATCTGTTCCTACGAGCCGTTAAGCGCCCGGTTAAGCAACATTGGCCGAAAGGCATAACGCAGAGGCTCTGTTACGGGAGCTGTCGAGGCTACGCAAACCCCCTTCTACGATCCTGTTATTGCGCCTCGTCTTGCCAAGTCTTCATACGCCTGACCATCCTCTTTTCCAACCAAGAGCTCACTGTGGAGAGCTGCCACGTAGACAAGCCCTACACCGAAGAATTTCATCTGTGACAGTGGACGTACAGTACCGGTAGCGGTAGCTTTGCCACCCACTCACACCTCCGGCAATCAGTCGCTCGTTCGACCCAAGAGACCGGAGAAAGACTCCGCTCTTAGCCTGGAGCGGGCAACCGGACGGATATGCCCCGGCCGGTGGCTCCTCCGCGCCTTGAGCCAGGTAGCAAATCTGGAGTGCTGATGCGGGAGCACCGCCAGTCCGACTCACTCGCCTTACTGGAACAGGTATCTGCAAGTAGAGAGGCAAGTACTGTTGCTAACCAGATGTGGCTGGCTCAACCAGCAGGGGCCAGTGTCAATAGAATTACCACGCTTGACAGCCTACACAGCCAGTGCGCATAAGTGCCGGTCACACCCTCCGAAAGAGACTGATAATCGACTGGCCGACAGACGAGGTAGAGGACCCCCCGAAGCAAGTCGTCGTCAGTGGCCCACTTCTCTTCTTTTCTGCAGACATTCAGCATGGGCACGTGTCACAGTGACAATGCGCCGTCCATGGACACTGACCGGACAGGTTCTCTTCCCGATCTGTCTCTGCCTCGCAGACAGAAGAGCATCCCGCGGCATCTTTCTGGCCCAGCTCAGCGCTCCAGGCTGTTGAGGCTTCTTTCCTTTGCTCTGCATCCGTGCTCGTTCTTTCCTTGTCTCGAAAAAAAAAAAATCCTCTTCAAAGATCATATGCACCGTCCGGACATGTTGAGCCTATCCGCTCTCCACTGCCGGGGCAAAGGAAGGCAGAACAAACAAGCGGGACAATACACACACACCATGAAAAAAAGAAAAAAAAGAAAAAAAAAAGAACATGCACCCCACACGCATCCTCACGAGTCCCGACAGAGGAAAAAGGGCATCAAAGCCCCGGGGCAGCCTTTTCTGCAACCATTCGTGGTCCTTTTTTTTTTTTTTTTTTTTGGTTTTTTTTTTTTATATGACGGTGCCCCCGATGCCAATACCATGTTGTCACCAAGGGTTGGGCGCAATTGGTTTC
>JAIFKG010004741.1:0-15385 GCA_020351975.1 Phyllosticta ampelicida
CCCCCCCATCTCCTGCCCCTTGTTCCTGTCACATTTGTCTGCTTTCGTCTCGGTCTTTCTGCCGTGGTCTCGTTTCTGCTACTTTTTTGCTCTCTCTCTCTCTCTCTCTCCCCTGTCAAGCAGGCGAAGCCCCATCCTGACTACCACGTTAGCCAAAGACTTTAACTCGCGCCACCAGCCGTCGCTCTTCTTGGACGCCGCGTACGCCGCCAAGAGGATCGAGGCCCTGAAGGCGATGCGGGGCAATGGCAGCAGCGGCGGCGAGATGAGGCGATGACTTTGGGTTTGTTGCTTGGACTTGGTGGTCGTGGGGAAAGACTTATTCCGTGGCTTTTTTTTCATTTTTTTTTTTTTTCAAATACTTCAGTCAAAACAACACAAAAACGCGATCCACTTGACCCGGTGAGATATACGAGGAAGAACTCAACATCGATGCTTGCTACCGCTAAAGGATACACTCTGCTCCGTTCATTGCCTTTTCAAAAGAAACGTTTGTAGTATACAAATTTCTCGCTCGATGCATCTGACAGCCTAGCCCGACTATCTTGAGACCCATTCCACCAACGCCCAAAACGCTCAACGTATCCATTCGTCCTTCAACCCATTCGGAAAAGAAAACGAAGCAGCATCGCCACCTGCATCTGGCAAACCACAACACCGGACTACTCAAATTGATTCTCGCGATCAACCCAAATATCCTCGAGCTCAGCGAAGTTCATGAAATGCAGCGGACGGTGTATATCATCATAAAACGCACGCGGCGTGTCCAGCTTGACCTCGACCGGCTTCTTCTCGACCTGACCAAAGGCCGAGCCCATGAAGCTGTAGTTCCACTGGCCCGTCTCCGGCACGAGGAAGTAGCCGCGAATCTTGTCCGACAGTAGCAGCTGACACTTTTCGCCAAAGCCGGTGCTGAAGCCGGTAGGCTGGTCTGAGCTGAGGTCCTTGTTCTCGGCGCCCCATTTGTAACCCGCGGGTGTCAGCGCCCATGCACTGAGCGAGACTGAACCTGGTGTGAAGGAGACGGTCATGGTGACGGTCTTCTTGTCCCAGCTCGGATGCTGGTTCATCAGACGCGCGTGCTGCGTCACGTCCATAGGACTCATGTATGGTAATTCGTTGCCGGCCACTGTGTGGATGATGCCAAGCGGCTCCATGTCTTTGAGGTATTCGTGTTGGGGGAGCGTGTGGGGCAGTTGCACATCGCGAGTGTTGCCGACCTGAGGAACCATAACAATGTTGCGAATCTCCTTGACCTGGTCGTTGTCTGGAGGCGAGTTGCCATACAAGTAACCAGCGACTTGGACACGGAGGTCGGCAATCGTGATGAACCTCTTCAAAATATTCTTAGGAACCACGTACGTGTAGTGATCGTCCTCGCGCACGTCGTCGCTGCTGATGTAAATATTGCCGGCTCTCGTCCGTAGATTGCTGGTGGCAATAGCACGACTGCGCCACTCAGTCTTGGACGAAAACGTGGCCTGTTCATACTGGGAAGTGGTCGTGACGACAATGTCCTCCCCGTGGACGTTCTGAGTCTTGGTCGTCACAGCAGTAAGTTGCTGTTGCTCCTGCTGCTGCTTCTCAATCTCGGCGGCCTGTTGACGCTGCAGAGACGGAGCACTGATTTCCATACCCAGAATGATGTCGCGGACTTCGCTGCTCGTCAAAGACGAAGTGTTGACGTTGTTCTTCTTGCCGTAGTCATTCAGAATCAAATCACGAAGCTGAACTTCGACCTTGATCCAGTCCTCGTCCGACAGCGTCGGCCAGATGTGATGCTCCTGGGTGATCACAGTCTTGTCGGGCCGGAGAATGAGCTTTGTTTTGTCCTGGTTCACGTGCAGAGCGCGTAGAATCAGGATCAATCTGGAGAAGGCAGTGTAGGACGAGATGGTCTTGAGCCACTCGTCATACAAGTTGAAGAGAACCATCTGTGGCTCAGTCGCCTTGAGAATCATGTCTCCCAGTTTCTCGACCTTCATGGCAGCCTGGAACGGCAGTTGAAGTTCGGAGGCGCGAATCGAGATGTTGGGGAAGTCAAGCAAGTGAACCTCAAGAGGATCCAACAGACCCTTACGAGTGACAATCAGCTGCTTGGGCTGTTCTTCAACGGGCAGCGACCTGATCAGTGCGGCAACTTCTTCGGCCGTCTTCCATTTGGCCAGTTGACCAAGACGCTTCTGGCCGGCCCAGACGCTGGTGTGGATAATCTTCAAGAACAACTGTCCTGTTCGCGGGTTGAAAATGAAGATTGCGCCATTAATGGGCTTTGTCGTCAGGTTGCCTTCGAAGGTCTTATGGATAGTGACGCGGTAAACGTTGGTGTCGTCAATGAACAGCTGAATCTGGTTGCTGAAGAGCTCGGAGTAGTTCTGGGAGTTCAGAAACTCCTGGTTGCTCTCTGAGGCGTAAAGCTGCAGGCCCTTCCTTATACGCTCACGCAAGACGTAGAGAGCCGGATTGGCCTTCATTATCTTGGCCATGGCCTGCTGCACGAGCTGTTTCAATCCAGGGAAGTACTGGCCATAGGCAGAGTAGAGGTTGTATGCGAGGTCAATGCCGATCATGAGACCAGTTGGCGAGGGGTAGATGGACATGCTGTCTGTGGTGTAGTCGAGATACTTGGCGCGGACATAACGTTCAATGTCGTGAGAGTCATAGTCGCCATAGCGCAGCTGAACATCGACCCAAAACTTGTTGGTCGTCGTTGCCGTCATGGTATCCTTGGTGTCGAAGAGGAGCGAAGGGGGCGAGACACTCCACTTGTGCGAAGCGAAGAGCAGGATATCAGCGCAAGAGCTGTTCATCTTGTAAGACTTTCTCGGATGAATTGTCTCCTTTTGCACCGTTTCAATTCCCAGGGCCTCGAGTTCCTGGTCAAAGACCTGACACAGGTCCATGACGACCGACTCGTGTATCTTCTGCCACAGATGGGCGCGGAAAATCTGGATGAGGGAGATCTTAAGTGTGGGAATTTTGCCATGCAAGAATATGCCCGTCAAGTCGAGCTGGACCTGAAAACCGACGTAAACATTGGCTCTGTTGATGGCTGTGACACAAGTTAGTCATGTTATTTTCAAAGTCAAGAGGAGCGCTGGAGGAGCAATCAAATGTATGGTGAGCGAGGATGCGGAAATATTGAGCAGAGGGGTGAAGGGGAGATCTTTGAAAAGTTCAAAACCAAAAAGGACACGGCCAAAGAGTGCTCAGGCATACACGGGCATAAAAGTGCAAGAATTCGCGAGAAGGACCCTAATGTTCGAGACGAGGTGCCATGAGGAAAAGGTGACCAGGGATGAATCTCTCCAAGTTCAAATCAAAGCAAAGTTCAAGGAGCAACGGGGCGTACGGGTAGACATGAATGAAATTTTAGACCTACTTGGAGACCACCAAAGCGTAAAACGACGGTTGGGAATCTGGTTGAGACCGGAACGCTGAGCGTTGGTAAGCTTCTTGAATTTCATCCTGCGAAAAAAGTTAGCCATTTTATGACGCAAACGAGGGCAAGATTATTTACGATTCTTCGAAGCCGCTGTTGTGCAGGACGAGATAGTCGTGCCGCAAATACAGCTGGTCCTGGTCCACTCTAAAGCCAGCCCACTCAGTGGGCTCGGATTCAAGAGTGATGTCCTTGATCATGAAGCTATGCGTCTGAGGAGTCAAACGCTCAACTCCCCTCTTGCGCATGAGACGACAGGGGATTTCGGCGATGTTGCCGAAAATTTGGGCGAAGAGCTGGGGGGAGCGCTCGGTGCGCGTAGGATTCCACATATCGCGCTGCTCAGTCCAGACGTCGAATCCGAGTGAGCGCGCCAAAGCGACCACGTCCCAGAAGAGAGCCGAGTGCCAGCGCGCGTTTTGCGCGAAACCGATCATGTTTTCGGGGTAGACGAACCACCCGTCCTTATCGATGAGTCCGGCAAGGAGAGCCAGCCGAACGGCCCGCGAGTTGTGCATGTAGACCGGAGGGATGTGTTTGCAGTCGCTCTCGGGACCGCCATCTTGCGACATCACGCCGAGTCGGCAGAGCGCTTGGAGGAGGCTATTCGGGCCCTTGGAGCTATAGTTGCTCGGCTCGACGATCTGCTCTAGCAGTTGCTCCTCTTCCTCATCCTCCGACGTGCCATACGTTGAGCAGCACGTCTGCAGCCGATGGACACGTTGACGCTCTATGACTTCGCCATCGTCGTCTTCGTCCTCGCTGATGGTGTCGGTGACATCCATATCGACGGCTTCGTCTTTTAGGTGCTCGTCAACACTGGCTGACTCTTCAGGCACATCCGACTCGCCGACAATGCGCATGAGCTCAGCGTCTGACCTCAGCTCGTCGAGGCCTTCCTTCGGAATCGACGCTGCCGATTCGGACTGTTGTGGCGTAAACTCGACATCCACAACTGTCCGCGCACGCTGTCGAAGCGGCTGACTGGAACGGATGGTGGTGCTGCGACGGCTCCCCTCACCCAACCAAAGCCCAAGAAAGTAGGGGTTGACCGGCACGTCCTGCTCCGGCAAATCAAAGCCAGGGCACCGAAACAACCGGTACCTAGCCCTCTCCTTCTCGTCCAGAGCAGCGAACTCAGCGGCTGTCATCTCAATTGTGTCATAGCGCTCGGCCGCCGAAATGTCTTGACCGGTAGGAATCAATTCCTCTTCGTCAGAGCTCGAGCTCAGAAGCTCCGGAAAAGCAAAGGCACGGCCAGGCTTATTGTAGTCACGTGAAAAGTACACACGAACCTTGAAGTCGGTGCCGTTCTTGTTCCAAAGGAGGAATACGTTCGGCAGGCCAGTGTCGATCTTCAACTCCCCGCCCTTCCCGTCCGCTGACTCGGCCAGGAACCGCTGACGAAGATTGCCCAAGGTCACGTCGCTTTGGTCGTGGATTTCTCGGCTCTTTGCAACAGCCGCAGCGAAAGCCTCATCCTTGGTTGGGAAGAAAACCGGTGCGTGGTTGGCATGCCCCTTCAGAGTGCTTTGGTCGGGGTTCCCCCAGGCGAATGTGGCATACTCGGCTCTAGAGTCCCTGCCGACTGGGATATTGACGATGTAGGACTCCTGCCGAGACGTGATGCCGGTTGTCCCATTGAGCGTGTTCCTCACAGTTTCGGCTCCTTTCTTACCACGCTCGGCATTGAGCAGTCGAGCGATCGCACTCTTCAACGCAGCTGTGAAGTCGTCACGCTGTTTGACAAGGTTGTTGGGCCGATCTACGTCTGCCAGGTCGGAGCTAGGGTCAGGTAGGTTGCCGAATCGATCCTCGAAGCGCTGTTGATGTCCTTGAACAGACAGGCCTTCGTTTCTATTTCTACCGATCCTGTCTCGGTGGAGGACCAATATGTGGTTCGGCGTGACGACGAGATCTTCTTTCCGGCCGCCGATCTTAATCCGATAGAGCCGATCTCTGCCTCTGACAATGTTGAACGCGTGCCGAGGACCACCGTCGGGACCAAGGAGCTGATCACCTTCTTGTACGTCTTCAACAGCGACCTTGGTGCCATCGTACCGAAGCAGCTGTGTTCCTTTCGCAAGACACGCCTTTTCCCAGAATAGACCTTCCCAAGAAGGAAAAGCGGTCGCCTTGAACAGGGTGTGCTCAAGGATGGTCTCAACACCACCAAGAGCTTGAATGACGTCAGTGCGGTAAGCGTTTAGATTCCAGAGTTTTCCATCATGGCGCTGACTTGTCCACCAGAAGGGATTGCTCTTCATGTGCTGGTAAATTTTGAACTCAGTGCGAGAACGGAAACCCTTGTCGAAGCTGAGGGTGCTGCGGTCCTTTTGAAATAAGGTGTTGATACGAGGCAAACCGCGGTCCCAAGAGTCTTCGAGATCCTCAAGAGTCAGACGACGATTCTGCTGGTTGGCCTCAAGGCGCTTCTGGGAATACTCTGTCCACACACGCTGCGAGTCGATAAACTCAGCCTCCCAAGGAATGATGTAGCGGAAGATATTGGGAATTAGAGTCTCCTCATCATGAGACATTCCGGAGCGGTAGTGAGTAACGCCAGTGTCCGTCTGCTTCGACCAGCGCTTGTCACTAGCGGGGATGAGGATGTGGGAGCCTGATATCATTCCGAGACCACCCAATTCCTTGGGCGTGTAGAAGACAGCGGGAGGGAAACGCGAAGGCATTTTCGAATTCAGCCCAATCTTGACGCGCGTTTGAATCTTGGTCTCGCACTTGACAATGGTGTCCAGCAGGTTGACTGTCGACGCAGCAGCCTCACGGTAATAGGTAAAGAGAGCAATCAAGGCCGTGTTCCACTTGTTTGCAATCTTGGTAAAAGTTGTGGATCCAGATGACATGAGAATTTGTCTGATGCGGTTGTTGAACTTTTGAATGTCTTCCTCGGTGACCTGCAAGAATGCATGTGCCGTCCTTTCCTTCGACGAGTTGTCAACCAGGGACCAAACACTGTCCTTGACCGGGAACTCGTCATTCTGGTTGCGAATCTTGGGCAGAATGCGAACCTCAAACCCACACATGGAGAAGAGCAAGTTCGGGTTGTCTCTGCTGTAGACACTAGCAAAAGTGTCGTCCCAGTCAATGGTTGTGACAGAGCGAGGCAAGCGGTTCTTTAGGTCCCAGAATACAGCACGACCAAGGTTCACGTCGTGCCGCATAAGTCGCATGCGCGAGTCTCGAGGCCAGCACTTCTTGTTCTTGTAGCCGATGACGTTTTCAAAGTTGGGGTCAGGCTGCTCGGTAAGGAAACGCTGGATCAAATCGCGAGAGTCGTCTGCGGAAAACCGGAAAAAGACCCAGATTCTGTCAATGTACCGGGTGTACAGCCTAATTGGATGTCGAGTCTCGGTGGCCTTGTCTCTGAACTGGAGGAAGTCGTTCGGGGCGTTGGGGGGGCCAGCGACCTCACTCGCGCGCTGCAGACCGAGAAGCAACAGGTCTAGCATCAAGCCGTAGTACTGGAAGACGAACGCCGAGAACTGGAGTCCTCTAATCATGCCATAACTGTTGGTGTGATTCATGTCCTTATAGTTGAGCTGGACGTTGTTCTTGGAGGTGATGTAATCAGCCAAGTTATGGTCCATGATCAAGCGCAGGAGGCGGTTGAGAAGTGTCAAATCGATCTTTTCGTAGACCTTTGACAGCTTCGTCTCGATCATGACGTTGCACTCGCCTTCCTGGTACTCCCACACATTGTCCAGATTGTTGATGCCTTGGGCCCACTTGTAGACCAACAGCGGCGGAACTTCAGAGTCGGATGGCTTGATCCACGGCGGGAACAAGTGCCGCTGATCGGCCTGGTACCACAGATACTGGTCGAGGTAAGCATCGGTAATCTTTTCAATGGGCTCAACGTCGTACACGGGGTTGATGTCGCTATAGTTGTCGTTCATGTCGATTCCAACCTCCTTGAACGCTCGCTGTGTCAACAAGAAGCGCTTAATCCTAGCAAGAGTGGTACCAGGAGAGTCGTAAGCTTGCTCAATAAGCGCCAGCTCCTCTCTTTGACTTTGATTCAAGCGGCCCTTGACAGAGTAAGCTTCCCGTAGACGTTCGAGGGCCAAGATGAGAATCTTGGTGTCGTGCTTGTACGAAACACTGGGGAAAGGAATGGGCTGGAATTTCCTGGACTCCAGCCAGTGGACCATGGTCGTGTAAATGGCAACCGCCTCCTCGGAAGAAACGTATGGTCCGTCCTTCATATAGTTGTGTTGTCTTTCCTGCTCAGCCTTGAGCCACAGGCGAGTCAAACGACCCAAGTTCTTCTTTGCAACGGTCTTGTCGACAGTGGCACCTCTCCGGATACGCTCACGGTTGTAGTGAGCGACCGAAACCCACCAGTCAGCCTTGCTCTTGACATAACGCAAGATGATGTTTTCGATGGGCGCTGGCAGACCAGGCACTTTCCAAGGAATGTTGCTCTTCCAGCATCTCCATGCCTCCGACAGATGTTGCAAGACGGTGTTGACCTTGTTTTGCTTGATTCCTTCAGGCATCATATCCAGGAGGTCCGCCATCACGGAAGCGCGGAGCTCCAAGTCAAAGTGCGACTCGACACGCTGCTTCGTCACGGTCTTGGCGACACCCTTGCTATGACGTCCTTCGAATTGACGAGACAGCAAGTTACCAAGCCAGCGCTCCAGCAGAGGAATGATTCCTCTCATAAAGAACAGCCAGGTCCTCCACGCCGGAGCCCAGAAACCGCAACCAGGACCTTTGCCAACCGGTCCAGAGTTAAATCTGTAGTAAATCAAATGCTTGAGGTCCTTGCAGGTACGAATCTGGTGCATGAGCTTGTACTTGTACCTGTACATGCCAGTCAATTGACCGACATGGTTGAAGGCATAAAGAATACCGTCCGCGAGTTGAAAGGCGTCAATGTTGCCAAGTCGGTACTGAACCTGAGCGTCAACAATGAGCTTAGTCAATCGCAGAATTTCGCGCATCAAGTGGAAGGCATTTCCAAAGCGAGACTTTTTGCGCTCCTTGGTTGTGAGAGTTTTGATGGGCTTGAGATTAAAGTTGTAGTCGAGATGGAGATAGGTGAGGTTTTTTCGATGAATGAGGAGGTTGAGCATGTTGAAGCCCTGTCTGCAGACCTGAAGACCAGCTTCGACCCAATCAATGGTGGTTTGCTGGAAAAACTTGGTGCCCTTGAGCGTCTTCATCAGACTCTGGTTGTTGAGCGCCTTCGGCTGTTTCTTGTGCAACTCATTCAAAACGAACGTCTTGAGAAGCTTTTGATAAGAGACCCGAACCTTGACCGGCTGGCCCTGGGGAACGTGCTCGAGATACCACTGTTTTACTAGCGGTACATCCTGGGCTCGGACCATGCGACCAGAGCGGCGGTCAAATGGGAAGGGCGCCCACCAGAGAGCTATTGCAGCAGAAGTGTCTTCCGTGTAGAGATCCTCATCCTCCATGAAGGGTTCAATCTCGCCCTCCAATTCCAAGTCATCCTCCATCTCGTCGCCAAAGATCTCATCCTCATGAGAGACGGTGATGTTCTTGGGAGCGACTGACCGGGACGAGATGGGGTTGATGACGGGGTCGAAATAGAAAGCCGGTAAGCTAGGATCCTCGGCTCGGACATACACAACCTGGGGGTATGAGTACCACGAAACCTTGACGCTCCTTGGAAGTGAGTTGTAAAGAAATGGAAAGGCGACACGGTACTCTGTCCGAATCGGAGCACGGAAGATGATGCGCTCAATGGCGTTGAACTCTCCAAAGTCCTCATCGTTCGGGTCAATATCTTTGTACAATGGTTCAAATCGTGGGCCACCAGGAATCGCCACGTTCAGGGCTTTGGCAGTAAAGAAGCTGTTTAGGTCGAACAGGTGAAAGTAATTCTTGTCAACCACGTCGCTCAACAGCTGGTGGCTGAGACGATACAGCGTTGCCATCTGAGGCAAAGTCAGGTTCCAGGACTTGTAACTTGGTCCATTGACGTGTGGGGTATCAAGAAGTGGGCGGTGATCGTAGAACCACTCAAAGACTGGACCGTCCTCATTCTCATCAAGCTCCATTTGAATCGGCTCCAAGGGCTCAACGTCTTCAATGTTTTCTGACCATGAGAGCGGCGGCTCCTCGTCGTCAAACGGTGGAAACCGCATCCTCTTGAAGTGTCTGCGATCGCTCTTCTCTCTTCGCATGCACACCCACATTGTCGCCCACTGCGCATGGAATACTGGTTCAATGACTCGTGGAATTTCGTTGACCAGCGTCAAGCAGCCGTTGACGTGGTACAAAACCTTGACATCTCGCTGACTTTCCCAAGGCATTGGCATGTTCTCAAGGAGCTTCAACACAGCGTGTGGCATGAACTTGAGAGCTCCCAGGTAGCTGCGCTTGTCGCTGCTGAACTTCTTTTGGGACACATCGCCGATGTCCTTGACAATTTTCCGCAAGTGCTCCGGTGGCATATCTGCTTTTTGCGTCTCCACAAAGCCACCCTTCCTCTTCTCGCCAAATCTTTGCCTTTGCATCCTCAACCATTCCTTCTTCTTCTGTGCGAACTTGGCGACATGTGGGTCGGCCGGTGGGCGGTAACCGGGAGGGGGTGGTGCGGACATGCCCGGGGGAGCACCTGGAGGCGGAGGGGCTGACCAGCCCGGTGGTGGCGGAGGGATAGACATCGTGATGGGTACGTGGAAGGTAAAGGCTTGGGAAGAGGTCGGAAGGTTATGTACACGATGCGATCCGGGAGTTGGATATCAAGCACTCGATCGTGGAGGCAAACCAAGCCCGGTTGCCCGAGGTGGCTGTCGGCGCCTGTAATACGCGATTCAATGGCGCGATGAAGTGTCCAGTCGGTATTGATGAGAATGGGCAACAGATTGAGCTTCACCCTCACTCCGGCGTGATGGGTTGCGATGCAGCAAGCGACGCGTCTGGAGTGGCGTCGAGTGCGACTTGGGAAGATTTCCGCGATGTACTCCGAGCTTGGACCACATATCTTGGCGGCCACTAGCCTCTTGGGTAAAGCGCGGAGAATTAAGCGAACGCACGCAGCCAATCTGGAAAAACATCACTGCGCCGGCATCTCTCTGCGCGCGACAACGACGACAACCACAGGCCGAAACGAACGACCTCACATATCGACAAGATGCCGTCCAACAGATTGACTTACGTATGTTTGTGTGAGAAACGCTGAAAAATCTGGTTGCGATGCTGACATTTCATCTCAATAGCGCCGTAGGAACCCGTAAGTCCTCAACTCCAGCAACAATGGACCCGCCCGGATCGACGACCGTTCGCTGCCCTTAGAACTTGAACTTGAAACTGACGCCTACGATGCAGCTACAACACCCGCTCCAACAAGGTCCGCGTCATCAAGACCCCGGGCGGTGCTCTCAGGTACCTTCACCTCAAGAAAAGGGCCGCTCCTCCCAAGTGCGGTGACTGTGGCTCCAAGCTCGCTGGCGTAAGTTCCCCAAGGATTCTTGATTTGAGTATTGGCCGTGGCCTTCTGGGGAAATGGCACGAAAGAGACAGACATGACAGGACGGGCACCTGGGACGATGGAGCGCTGCGTCGGATCTGTGGCAACATTGGAGAAAGATGATTTTCTGGGAAACTGCCAGCCAAGAACCACGGGCGATAGATTACAAAAAAAAAAGGTCGAGCAGAAGCTGACGGATCGTGGATAGATTCCCGCTCTCCGCCCCCGCGAGTACGCCACCATCTCCCGTCCCCAGAAGACTGTCCAGCGCGCCTACGGCGGTTCGCGCTGCGCCAACTGCGTAAAGGACCGCATCGTCCGTGCCTTCCTGATCGAGGAGCAGAAGATCGTCAAGAAGGTCCTCAAGGAGACCCAGCAGAAGAAGCGCTAAGCAGTTGAAGATGGTTCGGGGGAAAACTTTACTTTGAGCGGTCGGAGTCAGTGGGATGATTCATCAGGATGGGCATCATCGGCTTTCGGGCGCAATAATCTTGTGTCCCACGTCAGGTCCGTCAGTCTTGGGGGATAAACGGTCGGACTGTGGCATGAATTCAAAAAACGATCTCCCAAAATCAATCCACGCGCAACCTTTCCTGCCTCATCACGTCCCGTGTGATTTATCTGGTTCTGAGACATGGGTCAAGGTGTATGGATAACAGCAGAAACTGACGACTGCAAGAAACGGAGAGTCTTGAGAGCAAACTGGGTTGTGATCGATTCCTTTCTTTAATGTTCGAGTTGAGATCATCACTAACCTGCTGTGATCCAAATCAATACGGAAAGATGGTGCTCGACTTGCGAAGTGTCGACCTGTCTCGCCAGGACGTCAGTCAAAGCAATGTAGAATTTGCCGAATGTGGCACCTGCCTAACTACGAACTCGACGATACCCATCGGTGTAACAGCGCCGGACGAAAGTTGCTACTGAGCACCTGGGTGGGGCTTCGACTTGGCGACGCAGATTATCCTAACCTTAGGTGCTGTCCCATCTTTCCGGGGCGCAACATTGATCAAGCGGTAACCGCGGGTGTTGCCGCTCCAAGTTGAGCCAAATGGTCGTCAAGACGACTTTCAAACGCCTTTGACAGCGTTTCAAAAGCCTCCTGTACAGTGGACATGCATGCGTATACCCGGAGCCATGGGATAGCCACATAGTCCACAGCTTGGCCGCCAGGTCCGCAGTTGCGCCACTCTTCCGGCCACTCGTGCACTCGCTTCTGCTGTTTCCAATTTTCAATGCCCTCTCAAGCTTCAAACCCGTTGGTCTCGCAGACGTCAAACGGCGAATTCATACAAACCCTCGGCGACACTTCTACCTTGTTTTCTGAAGTCTTTCGGTTGCTCTCAGGAGGAGTGGGCACCACGGACCACGCCTTTAGCGAATGCAATAACCAACAATTCAGCGCAGAGAGAAGCGCGAAACAGCGATAGGATGCGCTTGCTAGGGAGATATCAAGGGACCCACCAACCTCCCCGCTGAGCCTGGATGAAAGCAAGCCAGTTGAAATGCCAGTCGACTTCCCGCCTCGAGTCCAAATCCCACGAGTACGCGTGCATGAGATCGACTCATCTTTTATCCCACCAAGCTCACATTCCTCAGCGATTTATGCCCAGTCGAATGAATTTGTGCTGCACGAACTCCCAGCTTAACCCCGGATCCCTCAAAAATCGCCGGAACTTTCTCCAGATCTCACTGTACGAGAAAATCCCGTCCACCAACAGCTGAAGATTTGCGATGACGAGCATGACAAAGAGATTCTGACTGCGCCCCTTCAGTCCATGGATGTGACCGGAACCTTCCGTTGACCACTAAGCATCAAAATTTACAGATGGAGAAGCCAAGCTCCCTAAACAAAACAAAAACGGCTCTCACAAAAGATTCACTATATTCAAAAAGGATGGGGTAGCCTTTAGAAGCTTCATTTGTCTGCTCCTTCTGATGCTTGGAACCGTGCCCAGAAGATCCAGTCAGCTTGATAGCCTAGAGCTGGGTCGACGCGACGAGCTTTTGCAGTCGAGTCGCCCCCAATACTGCTCAATTAAGCAAACAATTTGACTTCACCTTTTGGGGCTGGCGTGCCCACCTTCAAAAAATAAGTCAGAATGTATAAGGAAAGACTTCAAAAGCTTGAACATAAGCAAGTTCTCGAGACGTTTTGACTAAACAACGCGGTTTGAACGCAAAAACTACTAAGGCCTTTATTCAAAGCCGAAAATACTGTAGACGCTAGCCTGCCGAACACGAGCGAGTATTGACGCGGGAATCAGGGCCTCTTCCTGATCCTGAATGTCTCACCTTCTTCGTGAAGCTTTCGGGTGGCATCATGGAAAAAAGCGGAAACTGCTGCGCATGTTACGAATGCAAATTCAGCAAGCAATCGCGCCTTCAGGACAATCAGCCGCCACCGACAGGCAAATAAACCGTGGACTATTGCCACCAGCTGCCTCGTGGATATACCTCTGATCCGATTTGAGTAGCTACGATGTTCTGACGGACGAGCCCCTCGAAGCTTCACCGGTTTGCTCTTCACCGGCTTGCTCTTCACCAGTTTGCCCTTCCTGCTGTTTGAAGTCGTGCCCAGAAGATTCTCCCAGTGTGATAGTGCACAGTAGTCAGCACAAGATGGGCCGACGCGACTCTAAAAGCTCGTCGCGTCGCCCCAATCCTGATCGATGGGATGGAGGCCTGCGTGCCCGTCTTCATGTTAATCCTTCTCACGCGCGAGAGCAAGGCCTGTCAGAGCAAGGCCTGTCAGAGCAAGGCCCATCCAGCTACATTTGGATCCGCAGCTCCGCAGAGTATGGTCCTCAGCTCCATGGAACAACAGGTAGTGGACATGCTGGCTACAGCACAACCCAATATCCCCTCGAGTCTTAGGAATACAGCGCCAAAGGCTATGATGACTATTCTCAATCTGGATTTTCAGGGTATCCATCGACCGACCACAACTTATCCATCAACGGTTCATCAAATTACACGCCTTACAGCTACGGCAGCTACGTGTACAGCTAGAATCCATCGAGCTATAATACACCCTCAGCAGAAACGTCGACGGAGTACAATCCATCGAGCTATGTGACACGAACGGAGTCCTCAACAAGCTACAACCGTTTTACAGTGCTTCAACAGAAAACTCGAATGGCTTCAATCCATGTAGCTACACCTCTCCAACGGAAGGTTCGACAGGCTATACAATCCATCGGGTCGCGGCGCCCCGGTAGACAACTCGACGGCTGACTTCCAATTTTTGGGGGCCGGCCACGCTGGTTATCACGGCTACAACACCTGCCCGTATCCCCAATACACGTCGCCCCGTTAAGCACACAAAATACCAAAAGCAAGTGATAGCCCCTAGGTGCAGCCCAACGCCAGGGACTCCTCATAGTCTCTGCCCAACACGTGCTGCGCCAATCGTCTCGCCACCACCACCAACGCTGTTGGACCCCTAGCACCCGTCTCGAGTTCCTGGGACGCGCCAGCAGCTACTTCCCGACTCCTGTTGGAAAGAACGGACGAAGTATCGAGGGCTAGATGCAGCGGTGGGATTGACGGGCAGCAATGCCTGTTGCCACGTAAGGCTGACTCTACATTGATTTATTCTGCAAACTTGCGATGATGACAGGATTAATATCGACAAAATATCATTGTTGCCCCAACTATCCAAACAGTATCTTCAGATCGCGCTCACATACCCCAAAAAAATGTGAGCTATACAACGCCGACGATGGCACGGTACCTAAGGCGTCGGTCTATCGCGCCCCACCATAAAACGCCGGCCATGACCCGACTACGTGTATCCGTCTTTGGATGCAAAACCATGATAGTTTTCACTGCGCTGCCCCTGTCCCGTCTGACTTCTTCCGACTCTCAAGCAACGCCTTCCACACATTCAACTGCAACCTCTGTGTCACCACATCCCTCTTCAACCTCTCCATCTCCCCTTGCGACGACTCGCCATCGACCGACGAGCCCGGCGCCGGTGCCCGCTCCTCCACCTCTACAGCGGGCGGCGTTCGAGTCTGGGCACTCGACGAATACGACGAAGTCCCCTGCTGCTGCTCTTGATCACTTCCCAGCGTCCCGCTCCTCTGCAGGTTGCGCCATGCGCGTTTGCGCAAAATACGCCCGCTATCCAACCAGGCTTCGGCGTCGCGCCGACTGTGGAATTTGTCCCAGTCGATGCGATGGTCGCGTTCCAAGTGCTCCCGGTAGGCAGTTTCGTCGAGGAACGTGCGGGGGCCGCCCGTGCGGTTGATGTAGGCACATGTCTCCCCTGTGCACGGTGGTGGCTGACCCTGGGCCCCATCGCCGTTGTAAGTTTTGCCTACGTCAGAGGAGGAAGATGAAGGTGGCTCCTTGCGTTGGTTCAAATTGAGTGAGGAGGACGAACAGCCATCGTCGTCGCCATCACTCCAACATCCCTCCTCCCAACACGCCCACCCGCGGCCGGCAACGCACGCAGCGCCTCTGACACC
>JAIFKG010004754.1:0-17930 GCA_020351975.1 Phyllosticta ampelicida
CCCCCTCCCCGGTGTGCCTCTGGTGACAAAACGCTCCCAACGGAACGACACCCCACCCTTCACCCGTCGCTTCTGGAGCAGCAAGACACACATACAGCAAAGCCATTGTCGCAAAACCATTTCAAAAACACTTATTCGCCTGCAGATAAAACTAGCATAGCCGTTTAAACTGGCTAGAGAGCCGCCGCAACGCAACGCAACGCACCAAACCGCGGATATGCAACTCGAGATTGTGCCTATCAGCGGCGCCCACGACCGGCTCGGTCGCGCACGAGAGTGCGCCGATGAGCCTGATTGACGGCGCGTGGGCGGGCTCAACCCAAGATTCGACCAATACTCTCTGATATGGTAGGGCTGAAGGCAAGGACTATAATTTTCGTCGTTCTTTTTGCTTTCGGACGGATATGTTGGGTACATTTGGCGATGGCTTTCTTTCTCTTCCGTGGAATTCTCGTGAGCGCTGCCGCTTTTTGGTGTCAAGCTACGGTCTAGCTAAGTGGTGCTGAAACACTTCTAACAGCTGGAGTGGGCGCCATTGGTTGGATATCTCTCCGCTGGCTGGCTGCACAGGCCGTGGTGTGTGGTATCGACAAGCTACTACCTACCTCCGACGTGAAGCTGCAGACAGGCGAAGGTGATAAGTAGCCATCCATGTGAGGTCGTATCCCGTCCATGCATACAATCTCCTCTCTCTTCTTTCGCCCGTCCGTCAGTCTTCAAAACTCTTCCTTCCTTCTTCTTTTTCTCTCCAATCCGCCTTTCCTCTCGCCTCTTCCCCTTCCACAATGGCGGTTGAAGAAGACGTCGCAACCAAACACTCGGGCGACCTCAAAGTAACAACCTCGTCACCATCCTCCCTCAAAGATGACGCCCCAGGGGCCATCGAAGCCGGCACCGCCAGCGCCCTCGTTTCCCCCGAGCATTTTGCGCACGAAGCCGCGCTCGTGCTGAAGTTTGACCTGCGCATCCTGCCCGTCCTGGCCTTCATGTACCTCTGCAACTCGCTCGACAAGGGCAATCTCGGCAACGCAAAGACTGACCACATGGAGGACGATTTGCATTTCAAAAATAACCAGTACAATATTATTCTTAGCGTCTTTTTTGTGCCGTATGTCATATTTGCCGCCCCGATTGCCTTTTTGGGAAAGAAGTATGGCCCCAGTGTTGTCCTGCCGATTCTCATGGCGAGCTTTGGCTCGTTTACGTTACTGAGTGCGGCGGTGCATAATTTTGGTGGCATGATGGCTTTGCGGTGGTTTTTGGGTAAGTCGACACCGGGTGGTGGAAGAAATTCCAACTCCAAGACTTGATGCCCACCTCAGGGTGCACAGGGAGAATCCAAGTGCCTTGCAGCTTGATGTTGGAGCCCCAGAGCACGAGCTACTGAGAAAATTGGCGCAGTCCTGCATTGGAGTTGGCATTCTTTTCATGCCAACCAAGGTCACTCTTGGAGAAACTTTGCTAAAAACAAACAGGCATGTCTGAATCTGCCTTCTTTCCGCTCGTCATCTACTACCTAACGACATTCTACCGCCGCGGCGAACTAGCCCGTCGCTTATCCCTCTTCTATGCTGCCTCCAACATCGCCAACGCCTTCTCCGGCCTCCTCGCCTTCGGCGTCTTCCAAATCGACTCGTCCCTACCAGGCTGGCGCTACCTGTTCCTGATCGAAGGCGCCGCCACCCTCCTCTTCTCTGTCTTTGCCTTCTTCTACCTGCCGCGGTCGGCCGCCGAAGCAAAATTCCTCAACGACGACGAACGCCGCATCGCCTTCGCGCGCATCCAGCAAGACAGCTCGTCCATCGTCAACGAGGAATTCAACCTGCGCGAGGCCGTCAAGATCTTTTCCTATGTCAGCACGTACGCCTTTCTAGCCATCGAAATGTGCCTCGGCGTGCCGCTGCAGTCCGTCAACCAGTTCCTGCCGCAGATCGTGGCGCGCCTGGGCTACTCGACCGTTAAGACCAACCTGTACACCGTGGCGCCCAACATTATCGGCGCCGTTGTACTGCTCATTTTGGCCTTCACGAGCGACTACACTCGTATTCGCTTCCCGTTCATCGCGCTAGGCTTCCTGCTCACGTTCCTTGGGTTTATTGTTTATGCGACCATCGACAACGTGCAGGCCGACATCCGCGTTGCCTACTTCGCCTGCTTCATGATGACGTGGGGAACCGCCGCCCCTTCGGTCTTACTGTCAACTTGGTACAATAACAATGTCGCGCACGAGGGCCGCCGCGTCACGCTAACGGCCGTTGGCGTACCCCTCGCTAACCTCATGGGCGTTGTTTCGTCCAACATCTTCCGCAACCAGGACGCCCCCAAGTACATGCCAGCGCTCGTCACGACGGCCGCGTTTGGCGCCGCGGGTGTCGTGGTCACGTTGCTGCTCGGCGCGTACATGATGGTCGATAATGCGAGGAGGGATCGTAAGCAGGGCGTCAAGAGGAAGGCGAGGGATGTGAGTACGGAGATGCTGCGGGAAGGGCCCGCGAGTGACGACTTTAGGTGGCTTTTGTAGGTGGGGTGAGATTTGGGGCGCGGAGAAAGAGGAAGGGATTGAGAATAGAGAGGGAGAGGAACGTGGGGGGGTTTTTTTTTTTCTCGAGATACCAAAATGCTGCTTTTATTATCATCGATTGAATTCTTTATTGCTATATTCAAGAGCCTGTCGCCAGAAAACCTAGTTGTTGATGCTCTCCTCCATGCGTTCGTGGGTTCCCCCTCGGTATCTCATGCTGACTACCATCCCTTCCCTCTTCACCCAAAGTAGGTCGCGAGCGTGACGGACAACTCAGACATACTAGAGTCGTCTGTTTCTTTGTAGTTAGCAAAGTGGTTCCTTGCTAATCTTGTGGTTGAGTGCTGATCGCAAGAATTGATGCGGGATCCAAAGAGCGCATGACTGTTGTCGTTTAAATACTCCTCCCGAAAGAATTGGCCATCGAACCTCCTGACGTCTAAAACCACGCTTCAATAACCCTTCAATCACCTGCCATGTGGTGCTAGTCACGCTTCGTGCATGCAGCGATAGCGGCGCTTGAGTTCAGGGGCTGTGCCTGAAGGTTCGTCTATATAATGCCGCCAACCTTAACAGGCTCTGGTCCTTTTCTTCCGACCACAACAAGACGTTCAGTAGAGAAAAGATTGCTATGACAGCTTGTGCAGCCACACATGTCTTTCTCTTGTCTCGTACGCAAGAGACACTGCCTTGGCTGCTCTGCTGCTTTGCCCTCGGTTCGGCACTTCCGATTAACTGTTGTCTGCGAGGGAGTATGAAGTGGCTTGGTTGACGTACATCCCGCTGGTCGTCGTGCTTGGATGATGTTGATATGCAGCCCCGTGAGAAAACGGCATGGCTCCCATCAATGTCTAAATTTCTACACGATGCCCACTGGCTGTGTCCGTGCGTGAGTGCTTCTAGTTTTACTTGCCTCAAAACTAAGCGGCAAATACCTCCGCCATCTTCATGTGCTGTACGATTTGTTGAACACATTGGACACTGTCCTCAAGTAGTAACGTTGTGTGGTGTTCTCTCCAGATGGTGCTTGTTGCAAAGCACCACTCGGGCTTACCTGGAAGCCAGTGACGGAATTTTCAAAGCGTGGAAATAGCTAGAGAGGGATCCCCAATAATACCAAGCCCATTAGAACTTCATAGTTGTTCGCTTTCCTAACATAACTCGGTGACTGGTAGATTGAGTTCGAGTTTGGGTGCTAGGACTGGTGAGATATATCTGTGGTAGTCGAGCGCTGACCGTATACGCAGCTGTTCCTTGAACTGTAGACTGATCTATGCGTTAGTGTGGTGAATGAATGAAGACTCCTGTCCCGTGATGTGAAGGATGGAATGTCCGAATGCTACCAGTATTTCCCCTCTTTCGCCATAATGCATACAACGGCATCTTGATTCATAGACTGGGATGTGCCAGACATGCCATCGGGTTCTTCTTAGAAGAAGCTTGTGGCCTCTCCTTAGTCACTCCAGTCATTTTATGATGCTGTTGGAACCCTTTATTTGAAAAAAGCGCCACGCCATCATTGATTTGACATTCCAGAATCAGCAGAGCGATGCGTTCCCAATGGACCTGGTAGACTGTGATGCCTATTGACCATACGCAACAGTACCATTGTCCGCGTTGGAGCGTATGCTGTTCGACACGCTGGAAACCAGCTCTGCAAATATTTGGCTGAGGTTTTAAGAGTCATACAATGGGACTTGGGATGTTTTGAAGGCTGCTCCAGTCTGTCGAAGAAGCACGCAGAGGCTTTGAGGCCTTCTTGTATATAGGCTACAAGGCAAGGCTGTAATATTCATGTCATATCTGCTATATTCTCAGGATCAAGTTTTTCTCGACAGAATACTGTGGGGGCTGAAAGGCAGCCAGTCATACAACCCCCTGACTTTCGATCTCTACTGTTGCGAATCGCAGATAAAACGCTGCAACGAAGGGGCCAGAGATGCGATGAATTTCCAAGAGTCTTCATACTATCCATTGAGATGCGGGCGCAGGGCCACTCAGGATCTCCAGCGCTCTCAAACTTTTCGTTCCAGCATTTGATGAGAACATCAGCACATGTAGAGAGAGTAACAACATCAGCACATGCAACAATACCCAGTACGAGAAATTCTTCGCACTCGTATGCCTTATCATCCGACATCTCTCCAAGAGATTCTTACAGGCCATGATTTCATGGACATCGCAACCAAGGTCCAGCAATTCCTATTTTTATGTGCTGCGGTATTGCATAGCAAGACTTTCACATGTCCATAGCTTCTTGTTGTTCAGTGCCGCGCCGTCAAAGTCTGCGATCTGCATGAGCAAGTCCTCCGTAACCGTGATGTTGACAGCTTAAGTCGCTGTGGAACACGCCCCTGGAGCACATCTTTTCTAGAGTGGATGCAAGCCCGATGACCTATTTGAGTCGCTGCTCAAGCGAGTCGTCCTGCTGCCGGGTTCTAGCGGTGACCGTTACACAAATAATAAATCATATCTGTAGCCGAGCGCTTATGTCGCCGTACAGAAGAGACAATGCTTTACGTGTCATGAGAATTATTATGAAGTCTTGATCCTTCCTCGCCTTTCGCTTGCTTGGACGAATCTTTCTCAATTCAGTTTCGCGCCGCAAAACTTCTTGACAATATCATCTGACTTTGAATTGTCTGGGGAGCCTCTGCCTTGCGGAAATTCTCGCCAAGCCCCTAGCCCCCAAGGCACAATATGAAACAGAAGATTGATCCCAACGCCTCGCGTCATGCCACTCTGGCCATCCTCGACACAGAGTCTATTCAAACAGTTGTAGACAACTTGGGCGACCTCAACTTGCGCGACTTGAACTTGGCAGTAAACTCCACCTGGCGTACAAACCAGTGATTCTCACACTTCCACGGCTTCGACGGGTCTTCAAGCTCAACCTATCGGCATTGTCAACATTGCGTAATTTCCCCAAAAGAAAACAGACACTTACCTCAAACCGCCTCAGGAAGCTCGGAATGAGTTTGTACATCTCCAACAAACTGACGTTCTTGCCCAGGCAAGTCCGAGAGCCGCCACCAAATTGGAACATGGACGCCTTCATCTCGCGCAGACGATCCGAGCTCGCTTCAAGCCATCTCTCAGGCCTGTACGAATCGACATCATCGCCGAAAATCTCGGGGCGCCGGTGGATGACCCATCCGTTGCAGCCAACAATCGTGCCACCAGGTATGAACTCACCGCATATGGTGATACCGTGCGGCGGAACAACGCGCTCGAGAATGAGACCAGCAGCTGGATGCAGGCGGAAACTCTCTTGGATGACAGCGTCGAGATAGGGCAGCTTCTGCGCTTCTGTCCATGACACGGTGCCGTTTTCGCGGTCGACGATGGTGCCGTTGCGGACGGCTTCGTCCAACTCGTCCATCAGCTTCTGGTACGCCCGCGGGTTCTTGAGGAGATAGTAGAAAACGGCGCTCAGGCTGATGCCGGTGGTTTCGGAGCCAGCAAAGATCATGCTGATGGAAGCGGCGAGTGCTTTCTCGTCGGTCATGAATTCCGGGTGGTCGTGGATGGACGCGGTGAACTTGCGGTGGAGGTCAACCCCATGGCCCTTGTCTGCCGACTCGGGAAGGCCATTCTGCTTGATCTTCTCAACTTCGGCGGCGCGTTCCGCTTGGCGCTCGAGGGCGAATTTAGTGATGGGGAAGACTTTGCTCATGATGCCCCAACGCTGCAACATCATTTTGATAGGGTTCTTATTGATGAGGAGATCGAGCCACGGTTGTTGTCCCACTACAGCGGCGTAACTCAGGAAATCTCCCAAGACAGAAACGATGTTGTCAATGTCTTCATCCCTCTCCAGATATCCCAGCCTCTTGCTCCAGGTCAGCTCGCCAACTACGTCAAAAGCGAAGAATTGCAGCCAGCGGTTGAAGTTGCAGGGCTTGCCGGTTGAAGCATAAAATTTTTCCGTCTGCTCGAGGTAGTAGTCGACAGTCGAATCAACCAAGGGCTCATAAGATTTGAGAGCCGACATGGCAAAGTAGCCGTTGATACAGCGGCGGTACTTGGCATGCCAGTCCTCGTCGGTCGTGGAAAAGAGCGACCAGAGACGTCGACCTTTGGCCGTTGCTTGTTGTATGGGATAGAAGTCGGACTGGCAGGAGCATCATGGTCAATACAAGTTTGGCAAAAGCGTTCAAGTCGACTGGAAGTTACCTTGGTCATTCCCTTGTTCAAGCCGTAGATTACTTTGATTGCTTTTGGGTCCGCAAACGACAGAACACCAGGACCTAGCCTGACGATATCACCGTACTTGCGGTGCAACTCAACATGCGTCATGTGGGCTTGGCGACCCCAAACATCGAATAGGCGCCACCAGTCCGTGTATGCTGCCAGGAACGGACCGGGGTACTTGTGTAGTCCATTGTAAAACTTGTTGTAAACCAGCTTGGCGATGAGGGAGCCCAGAAGAAACCATGGCCAGTGGCCCGTCAGGAAGGAGAAAGCTTCGTTGAGGAGCATGGTGGGCTGTGTTGAACAACAACTGAATCACTTGTTGGTGGAGGAAAAAAAGTGGGCATAGCAAGGCCTATATCAATGATCCCTCGGACGTCACAAACGGCCGACCGAGGCGTAGCTTATCCCATACATCCGGTGCCAAGCTTCCTCGCAGCAGCGGTTATCGCATCCAGATCGCAGTTACAGGTAAGGAAATCTGATCGCCAGGAAGCAAGGCAGTGATGCTGCCAGAGGGTAAACTATCTACTGCCAACCTTAACGGCAATTTGGTGCGAAGGCTGATTATTCGAGACCTGTCCGCTCCTGCCACTATCAAACCGAATTTTTTCGGCAGTTGAACTTCGGGGTCGCACGTTTTCCGCAATGGAAGAGGCAGGGCAGGGTTGTCGCGTCAGTGGCAAGCGGTTGTCTGAGCTGCGACTGGATCTTCCGGCAATCTAAGATCAACACTGTCTCGCTTGCACAGTGGGAATCTCGTTGATCTGCTCTACAGTGTGCACAAGCGCGACCATCTCCGCCGCTGCCGCTTCCGCTGGTCAGATTTTTAGAGTGTCTCAACGGTCGTGGTGGTGGTGATCTGTCGTCGGTGGGGGCGCCACAGCGCATCGCATCGCCCGACCCCACAAACCTCGAAACAGTAAGTGCGGGGGATACCGCGGCCACTTATACTGCCTTGATGCCGCTCCGCTTTCCTTTTCCGCTCTTACGACTGCACAGCTTCCTACCTCTCGCCATTGGGGCCTCTCGTCGCGGAGTCACATCTCTCTGTTGAAACTCAATGTTAATCGTCGCTGGGACTGATTTCTTCACAGGAGCTACGGTGAGGGTCCAATGTTTAAACTTTGCTAAGTCCGACGTCAACTGCCGAGTGCTGTGGTATGGTCTGCATATGATCCTCAAGTCTTCGGTAGTTGGGGGTCGGCTTCAGTTTGGTCGGATCGCTCGGCTGTGGCTGGGGAGTACTTGGGCACTTTCGCATCGGCGGTACTAGCCAGTTGTATACTGGCCGGTGGAGATAACGGTCAAGATGTTGTTGCAGGTTTTGCAGCGGTAGCAACATGACGGCTAGCGGATTCAAGATTTATGCCGACAAGTGGTAGATTGGAAGGTTTGAGATGAAATTGCATGACCACGCTTCCCGCACGCAGCCACTATCATCCGCCTGCCCAGAACTGGTTCGGGTCCGACGTATCTCTAGACCCGCGCTCGTACAGAATCAAATGTGTTTAATATTTTTCCTTTGCAAACTTTGGCTGCAACAACAGCGACGCGGCAACTCCGTTTTGGAAGCGACGCGCAGTGATAACAAGAACGCCGCGAGGTCGCTCGATTTGGCACCGCTTTCCAAAGTTGTGCAGTTTCCCAGAAACAAGAACGTTGTTAGATTAAGACCAAATAGTGCTCCCATATCATGATCTCAGTTGTGTGCACATTCATCTCCTCAGTGTCATGTGCTGCTGGGGATTCCGCAGCATTCTTCCACTAGTCTACCGGAGAAAGACCGCCAACCGTTTTCGACAGACTGGAACCGGTTGAGTACACGACGAAGCTCATATTCCATGAAGAGCTACTCGTTGGCGTGTCTCGTGGCTTGGTCAGCCGAACCACAATTCAATACCCACTTTCGGTCTATTTAAGTCACTCCAAAGTTCTCCACCCCCCCGACAAGCCATTTGGAGCAATTACGAACCCCTGGATCATCAAGGACGGTCAAATCATCCTTTGTCTTTGGTTGGCCCCAGTAAAGCTTCTGTTTGCCAACAAATCGAAACATTGTCGAGGCACTTCCAATGTTGCGCTTCGTTGACCCCAGTCGCTGGCTACAATTAGTGGACAGATCAAGTTTTCCGACAAAGACCGAGCATCCAAGTTCAAGCCCATACCTCCCGCACACGCAGGATCAAAAGCCGTACCTCAGGCACTGTCACGGGATACTTGAAACAAGAACTATTTTCTCTGGTTTAATGAGACTGTCCGAACAAGGGGCCATTAGGTGAGTGAGAAAGCAGGCACCGTCAGAAAAGCTGATACTCTTGTGGTCAATCCGGCTCCAATGGTGACGAATTTTCGCTATTTGTCGACCACCTCCTTTACACAGTCGTGAAGATACAGCGATACCAGCGCTCTGGGACAACAAATTAGCTTTGGATGGCCTATGGTCAAAGACAAAGCGAAATGATCATGTCGTGAAACTCTGCTCTGCAAGTGCTGGCGCTTGAAATGCTCATTACGTAGGAACTGTCCCGCTGCGAATGCATTGAAGAGTAATACGTTGTGGAAAAGAGGGCTTTGTATTCTCCACATTGTGGCTCGGGGGAGACTCCTTTCGAAGCCGCACGTGGAAATCTTCGTCGAGGACTGAAAGAAACAGAAGATGCACCGAACCTTTTCGTTGACGCGCTTTGGGAGCACTCACAGGCACCGCTCTTACTTTCTTCGCTTCCCTTCCTGGCTTTCATCGATTACCGTCTCCCCCCTTTCTTTCGTATCAACTTGGTATTCAAGAAACGGGTTTCGTGGTGCAATGGTAACATGTGCCGTGGTAACACAGCCGTTTCCACGGCAAGACCCAGATTCTAGTGGCCGACCCGCCGCTCTTTTGCTCTTTCGCCTGTAGCTTTCCAATTTTTCGGCTCCTCTGTGTTGCAACTATTTGGTACTCACTCCGCGGCTCGCGGGCGGAGAAAGCGCGACAGGAACGATTTTGGTGTTGACTGGTAGCGGGGGCGCGTGCGTGGTTTAGGGTGTCGGCGTCGCCGACGGGGAAGGTTGGGTTGCACTCTGCAGTTGTGTTGTGGCTGAAATTGTAAGATTGGAGTGCTACGAGAAGTTCCGATGGCGTTGAATAGCGTGCAGGTTTGATCTTGCCTAGACTGCACGTCCGACCGACTGTTTTGCCCCTAAGCCGAGCAGACACCAGTTCTCGAATCCCGTAGCAAAGGAAAACAGTCAATCGTCGACGACTATATTGAGGATCCGGCTAGGTGAAACAGTTCAGTGTATGCTGACCAGCATCTAATGCGACCTGGGTAGTGACATAGAGGCGATTTTATGTCCGTCGGCTCTGCTTTAGGGGTCGCGTAATGGACGAAACACATGGACGAGCAGGTCTCGCACTTTTTATAGCTGCGTTAGTTTGTTCTCATACGACGCAGAATATTTTCCTTGTGTAGAGTAGGCGAATATAAAAATCCCACCGTTATGTTCTCTGCGTTCAGTCAAGGCCAGCTTTTCCTTCTAGAACACATCACGACTCTCGCAGGACTTTCACATTTGAGAATGTAGAGCCTCGCATTGACTATTTTATCTGCGTTTTGGAGGTTACTGTCTCCCAGACTGCGCCGTCCTCCTGGCATTCCTTCTCCTCGAAAAGCCAGCTATACGCGACTCGCATTCAGACACTGCGTTGGTGATCTCTATCATCCCGTGGGCGAAAATGGCAGCATTCGGAAAAGTTTCTGGAATTTAATCATGGCAGTTCGGCTGCTAGATTGTCCTCTATATCGCTTCCAGAGGGTTCGTGAGACCACATGAGGAAAGCCGTGCTGATTATTCATTTTGAAGACCACAGTCACCAAGACCTTGATATATGTTCTAGAAGAGGCGTGGCGGCTATTAAGTGACAGAAGAACTGGGAGAACACCGCAGATTCTATACCCAAGGACCTAGTTCACGTTGAAGTGGACAGCGTTCTGCTCAAGAATTGTCATTCAATCGTTCACAAAATGAACGGTTCACGAAGCAGTCAAGACGAACTAAAATTTCAGTGTGAGTTGCACCGAGACAAGCCAAGCCGAGGTGGAGCTAAAGAACCCCGGAAATCAAGTCGGATGCACCTCTAGTTCTCCCAAGATCTTCTTTCTAGCTCATTGTGCAAAAGACAAGAACAAGCTTCAGAAGAGTTCAAGAACGGATCGGAGAGGAGCGGTAACATTCCCTTTTATACTACTCCGAGCACCCTTCTCTTGTGATGCCGCATCTGATATCACCAGGCCACTGGCTACCCTTTCCAGGTGACAGTACCGCCAGATTCGAGTATGAAAGTTTGCACTTTCAAGCACTGGGAGTCTCTAACGGTGCAGAACACCTCAACGATTTGAGAAGGAACCAAGTGAGATCGATATCCAACTCTTTGGCCTGTTCTTTGAGCCCAAAGTCCTTGTCTTTCGCTTTGACCTGGCACTTGCTCCTTCAACCAAATCTCCATTCCTGCTGTGCTGCATCATCAGTCGGCATCGCAGTCGTTGCTTGCCATATGATACCAGTCCAATTTCATCAGTCCGATTCCTCCCTTCTCAAACCAAGTACCACCTCGCAACTCCAGGCAACGGGTCCACATGTACGCTGTCTATTCTCATTCTTAAACACAGAGTGAATGGTATCAACGGGAGATTCCCGGGATGAACGAGCATCTACGGATGTCCATTGGAGCAATTTGTGAAAAGGCGTCGTGGAATGTTCACAGGATAAAGCAGGCTGCTGTCGAGGTTTTTCTTGTACCTAAACACTTCAAGCCTCCTTGCACTTCACAACCATCTTATTCCGGCTAAGCAGAAGCACGAAACTACTGGACATCAAGTGCGACAGACGTAGTGCGTGTGTCCTCCTGATACAGTCAGGGGTTCTTCGGGAGCAAAGGCGATCTATGGTGTGCAGAAGGTACAAAAGGACACACCTACCCTGCCACTTCTCTGGCCAGGACGCAAGCACCCGTGCCTGTTTAAAAGAAGAGACTCGCACTGTCTGATACCCCACTCTGCTTTGGAAGCCGTGTATTGTAGCAAGTCTCGCTTCTTTGGTTGCGGTGTCCGGCTTGCTCCTAGCCACACAATTCTTCTGTATGTAGTACTACTGCCCCTTCGTCATATTTGCCGCCAGCTATAAGCTACTCTGCCGCTGTTACCCATCATTGCAAAGGTATTATGAAAGCCATTGAGTGCCAAACACCGCGATACCTGGGGTCCTCACTCTCAAGACTGGGATTCAGGGGCACTCAAGCGATGGATGAGTGGTGAATAACTGAATCCATCAGTCCTTTTCTCTTTTTTGCCTTTTGCCCAGCTGGGTCAGTGCTAGACGTATTGTCGAGGAGGTGCCTCAGCAAGGCGAACCTAACCCATGCGCTTTGATACAACATGAGCAAAAAGTAATGGGTAAAAGAGACGATGCAACGTGCTTGGGAACAGGCAATCAAGCCAAATGTACAAAGAAATTTACCCATCTTGCCCCAAACATCCACTATCCACCTATCCATCCATCCACCCATCATACGCTTACCCATACGCCTACTCACGTCAAACTAAATCGATAAAATCTATGAAACTCACTCCGTTAATAATGAAACGAGACATGCTGCGCTGGTGCGATGGCCAAGCGCGGACCGTAGCTAGCAGCTTTTGGTACTTTGGCAATTTCCGAGGACGATGGGAGAGGGCAAGACGGGCGCGAGGACTTTCAGAATTGGCCGCCGCAGCCGACGAAATCTTTTGCGGCGCCATCGAATGTCTCTAGACCGAGGATTGGTCAGCATGCAGAGCATGATAGACGACGAGCGGGAAGGCGAGCTTCAACGACCAGCTAGCTAGGAACTCGTCTTCTCTTTTCGCTCCGGCTGATAGCAGGTAAGACTTGCAACCCTGTCCCCAGCGTCCACCAGTCGGAGCCGTTGCTCATTCCACGGTCGTGATGCGTCGATCGACGGCGGGCGACGGCGACGACGTACGTACGTACGCATGCACGCACGCCCACGACGAAACGAAGACGCTCGGTTGGCAAGTGCAATGCCGCGACCAGGATAGAAAGGTAAAAGAGATAAGGGAGGGTAAGGTAGAGACTCAACAGAAGCGGGAGGGCTAGCCAGGCACGTCGAGTGACAGACGGGGTGGAACTAGGATGATGAGAAAGAGACGACGGGCAACGGAAGAGAGAGCTTCGACGATCAGTGTCTAGGAGAGAGGGGTAAAACACGACGGGGGAAACTGAGCGGGCAATTTTTGCGAAAAGAGATGAGGAGGCTGCTGGTTGGGTAAAGCCCAGATGAGGCGCGGGCTAGGCGAACCAGGGGGGAGTGTAGAAAGAGGAAAACCGCAGGCCAACCGAATGGTGGAACGGAAATGGAAACAATCATGACAGGGACAGAATGAACAAGATGATGAGGGAGCTCGTGCCGATGGGCCCGCCAGCAGCGGAGGTGGTGTTGAAGGAGTTGGAGGTAGGTAGAAGGGGGAGTCAGACAGCCAGAGCCGGATGGCTGACTGTGTGTGACGCCTACCGGGTACTACTGCCCGCGCCTCGTGGCTTGGTGGCGCGCAGAGCAATGTGATTGTTGTGACTTTCAGTACGTGAAGGGCAACCGTTTGCAGTCGGCGACGTGATTGAGGCGAGGTAGGAAATGTGAGCGTTTGATCTCTGTGGATTCGGCACTGCTCCTGCTCCTTTCCGGACTTCCGATGCAGCCGTACGATTGCGGTCATTTGTTGAAACGATAACGGCATTAAGAAATTTCGCCGGCCCGAGACGTAACGGGGCGTGCGGCACTGCCGTTAGGTGGGTACTCTGCTCGGTGGACTCAGCTTTAGGGTGTTAGGCCTAGATGTTGACAAGCCATTTCCGGACGTGAGGCTGTTGCGTGGGCAGGGGATGATGCTTGCAGGTCCAGCATGTAAGAATGAGGGGAAGCTCCGAGCTGTGAAAGAGCAGATTGGAGAAGCTTGCTCGTATGCTCAACCTTGAGTCTTCAATGTCTAGATGTGGATGGATCGAGTGGTGTATAGACGACTCTTGGCTAGTGAAGCTCGATATTGTGCAACTACGGCAGATATTTCCATTTGAAGCTCCTCGTACTCCAGGTCAGTATGAGGTGATGAAGCCGGATTGGGCGTAAGTACCGGTACAATCTCCTCTTCGTCGCCCTGTCTCGCTTGGCAAGTCGTCTGATTTCACCTGCTGTACTCTGCGGGTGCCCCTGCGTCGATGACCGCCTCACGAGGATCCGGATCTCTCTCGCTTTGCCGTTGAGCGCAAGAGAAGGTGCAGACGCTGTACTGTGATTGGCTGCGGGGAAGAGCGGGAGTGCAGACTAGATTCCCAATGGCGACCAACTGCTCGAGCTGTCTCATCAAACAGTGCACGCGCTAGGCTCCGCGAACACCCAGTTGTCGGCCATGAGGGCACTGGAAACATGGGCGTGCCGCCGCTGCAGCCGCGATGTGAGATGCAAGACATTCTATTAGTTACTTGTCATCTGCCTTGAGGCTGTGACCTGCGCGCGTAGATGCGCGATCGGCGCTTGGTTGTGAGAAGGGCTGAAGGGCTGCAGTGGCGTGTTGAGGCGAGCTGATCCGGACGCATCTTTGTCCCTGCAAGGCATGACCGAGAGTTTAAAGTGCCTTTAGCTGGGAAGAGTCAATCTGTCGCGTTACAATACTTCTGCATGCTGCGTTCAGTGATTGCGGTGATACCTGCAGCAGCTACTGCAGAATTGGAAGCAGCAGAGGTCGTGCAAGATTCTGTATGAGATGGATCATGGACCCTTCTGTTCGTGCAGATGTTGTACCGATCGAAAGAGATGCGGCTGTTTTGTCTTATGAAAAAGATTGCATTGGTATTCAAGATGTTTGAGCAGGGACTGGGATCGGATTCCGATCCATGTTTGAGAGCGGAAAAAGGACTGCGCAGGGAGGCGTCCGCGTGGTCCGCGCGGCTCGCGAGAAGCGCGTACTTTGGTGGCAGAATGGCGAGGCGGGTGTGGCGTCAATATTTAGATGACCAATCGATAGGTGAGCTGTGATTTTTCAGAGTTAAGCGAAGTACAGATCCCAATGCTTGGTGTGAACTTAGATGCGAGTGATGAGATTTTGGTCGCAGACAATTTCCCCGCAGGCCTTGACCACTGAAGCAGGATTGTGCAGGATGTGCTTCAAAATAGAATCATGTCAATTCCGCTTTGACGGGTGCTGACAGAATGCCGTGGCGTGAAGAAACAAGACAAGAGAATGAAAGGACAGCATTGAGCAGCCATCAATGCAGGCTGGTACAAATCATGGGCAGGAATGATGCTCAGAGACGGGATAGGACAGTACTGTCTGAGCCAGATCAAATTATGTTCGAATGAATGTCATATTGGGAAAGTGTAGGCTAACATGGAGTAGGGGAACACGCGTCAGCCCCCTTCACAGTGCATCCCGCGGGAGGCAGTCAGCACCAAGGGCATCGAAATTCCATAGTCTCAGAACACACGCAAGAAAATGGTTGTCGAAGCTTGAAACGCTTCTGCCTGGTAAAAGGTACCAACGATGGCGCAAACAAAATGATACGATGAAGAGCAACTTGAAAGAGTGGAAAACGTGAGAGTAGACGTCCAGGCTGCAAGAAACCCACGTTTTCGCGTCCTGAGGAGCACCGACTTGTTACTAGCGACGAAAGAAACGAAGTCAAATCAAGGTTTCCAAGACGTGAAGCCAGTTGATAAAAATGGAATATGCAATATTTGCAACGGGGCTGATGTTGGCTTTGGCCATGGCGTCAATCGAAGCCTGGCAAGCACCTACCAAGACGCCACATGTGGACGCTTCCAACGGGACGACCAGCGGGTGCGGAAAAGGCTGCAGCCTCATGGTGTGGCGAAGAAGATGGACTAGTGCCGAGCCGGTAGAATCATCCCTAGAAAGCTGCGGCGCCGTGGCAAGTCGGGCAAGTCGTTGTTAGGCCCGGTGTGGTAGCCCGGTTTGCCGTCGGCGGGTGAGATGGTGCGTCATGGTGTCCTCATGGACGGAACTACCGATGGCAAGGCACAGCAAGTGCCAAGGCTCAGTGTTGTCAGGTGGAGGAAGAAGAGGTGGAGATGGAGGTCGGCGGTGGGTGATAGGTGACGGGTGGTGGGCCGAAGTTGAACCTGGCGACAGGCCAACGACAGGTTGAGAGCAGGCGCGAGAAGCAGGCCTCATACAGGCACAACCACATGTTCCGTCTGACAGCCGCCGGCCTACATTCCTCGAGTTTTCAATGCTGCACTTGCAGAACAGCGACCGCAGCGGCAGCGGCAGCGGCAGCGGCAGCGGACATTCCACAGCACCCCCCGCCGACGTACAGTAACACTGCTACTGACCAGGCTGAAACGGCAGCGTGACATTGGAGCAGCGCAGCGCAGCAGGACGAGGACCAGGTGTTTGCCCCCACGGACGGCTCTGACATGAGTCACGCACGCAGCAAATGCAAAAGAGATGGAGTCGAGTTGACGGTTGGCATCGGGCTTGGGCTTGGGTTGGGCTTGGGCTTGGGCTTGGGCTTGGGCTTGGGCTTGGGCATGGGATAGCGCATGAGGCGGGATCCTTGCTGAGCTGAGAGGAGCAGCCCAGACAGGCAAGACGTGATGCAAGGACGGCGGCGGCGGCATCGGAGAGGCCGATGAGAACGGGCGACAACGACGACGTCGACGTCAACGCCATCGTCAACGTCAACGCCAACGCCAACCCAACGGCCATCACAACCTTCTTCCCTCCCCGTCCGTCTCTACCACCGGCTGGCTCTCGGGATGCCCCATGACGAACCTTGGGGGCCCGGCTCGCAGCAAGGCGTAGCGAGGCGTAGCGGGGCGGTTTGCAACTCTGCTCTCTGTGCATATGTCATATGTATGCAGCGCGCAGGATACTTCTGACATGCGGGCTGCTGATCGCTGCGCCGTTCTGCAGCTCTTGAAACGGCACAGGCTCGAAACAGGGCCAAAGGACTGGTCGAACATCGAGTAGAGCATGAGAATACGCTGCTCCACTCGACTCTCCTCCACTCAAGCCCGGCGAAACACTAGCAACGGACGACGTGCGAAGAAGACGACGGGCGGGCCGAAGCATCCCGGTCCGTAATACAATAGGTATCCTGAACATGGAGACGCCGAGATCTTTCACTGCGCCAGACCAGACTGTACAGCCACGCCACTGCGACGCTGCCCGTCGCCTGCACAGCCTCAGCTCCACCGGCACATGCGCTTCCGCTGCCTGCACACATGTCATGCCATCATCGTCACTGCTCTTGCTCGTCTGCTGCTGTTTGATCTCGCTTCATTGTTGCTGCCCAAGCTGGAGCTGGAGCTGGAGCTGGAGCTGGAGCTGGAGCTGGAGCTGGAGCTGGAGCTGGAGCTGGATACGGGCCATCGCCATACCCTCGACACAGGCGCCGCCTTGGTCATGAGGTGCCCCAGCAGCCGTCGTGCCTCTTGTATCTCCATCCCAGCATCACATGGCACGGCAGAGACGGCGACGGCGACGGCGACCCTCCATGGCCGCCAGGTTCGCAGCCTGCCCGTTGCTTCTCAGCATCCCAGTTTACTCGCCCTGATTCGCTGCGACTAGTTTTTAGTTTCAGTCGACAACGACCTGTCATCCAGCTTCTGCTTACAACCACCACGCCGCCGCGTCTACTCTTCCGGTAAGCTCCAGCGGAAAACCACCGGCCCTGCGCTCCTGGCTGCGCTCCCCATTTAGCAGTCGTCCAACGACATGGAAGTCTTCTGGAAGCCATGCCTATCCAAGCTGCAGAAAGCTGTTGCTCCACAACTTCCCAGACCGAGTAGCAGTAACAGTCGTGGCACGCACGCCTATGATTGCCCCCTGCGTGTACTTGCACATTGTCGAGGTTTGCAAGCGTCCGAATGCTCCCTATACTATTGTTTGGGACCTTTGTTCCGCTGGTATTCAAGCATCGCCCGGTCCTGGATCCTCGGGCCAGGGACTGTGCTCCACCCCCTGCTCGCTTGTAGCCTCCTCTAGCTAGTCTGTGAGCCTGTGAGCGAGCCACCGCCTGCCGTTTCAGGGTCGGCGATGCCACAGCAGCTTGGATGCCAGTTGCGCCTCTCCCGAGAGCGTCAGTGGAGCCGCTCCAGCTCGCTGCATACCCTTTGCATTACTAAGCCTAACCATGCCCCGGTACTTCTCCC
>JAIFKG010004756.1:0-11948 GCA_020351975.1 Phyllosticta ampelicida
CCACCACCACCACCACCACTGCCGCCGCCGACGCCGCCGCCGTTCTACCTCATCTGCTTTTGTTCGTTGTTGCTATCGTCATCTCCCGTCTCTGCTTCTGCTGCAAAGTGCCAGTTCTGCTGCCATGACACTGCCAAAGCCTCGCCCACGCGCCAACTGGCCGCCGGCACTGTCGTCACCGCGCCCTCGTCGACCCAGTGCCAGTCAGCCAGCCGGCCGGCCAGCCAGTGGGCCAGCCAGCGAGCCAGCCAGCCGGCCGGCCGGCCGGGCGGGTTCCATCATTTGATTCTCTTGCACCAAGTGGATTCTATTCCGTTGTTTACCTCATTTGCCGCGTGTTGTGAGCCAAGCTCCTGCGACGGGAATTGGACCAGGGCTGCTGGGCAAAGTCAGAGCAGCCCGCCAGCCCAGGGCCCGAGGGCCGGCCAGCCCGCCGCCCGATGACAAGACGCGCAGCGCTCTCTCGCTCGCTCGAGCCCAGGCCCAGGCCAACAGCTCGTCGCTGGCCGTTCCTGTATGCACGCGTCGACCGCTGGCGAAATGCGTTGCTGGTCACACCTCAGCTGTCGGTCTCGTCCCGTCGTACCATGGCTTCGCTGTCAACGGCCGAAGCCGCACGGGCATTAAGAGGCCAGAGGCAACAGGCAAGAGGCAAGAGCTCAGTCCAGTCCAGTCCAGTCCTGCGCTGCGCTGCGCTGCGCTCCGGCAATCAAACGCGTGCGCTGCCTCCTGTTTGTTTACCCTCACACTACTGTAGGTTGCCCTGCCGGTGCCGCCGTGCCTCCTTGTTGGTGCTGCTCCTGCATTGGCCTTTGTTTCTGCCTTTGGCTTGCCGCTTACGCGTTCCTTTAACCCATCCACTCCATCTTGTTCTTCTTCCTCAGTCATGGTGACTCCGTGTCGCATCACGTGTGTGTCCGTTCATGAGGTGCTGCACCACTGGCAACCGCCAGCTCTTAGACGACTGCTTCTTGGCTGCCTTCGCCTCTCCATCGCGTTCTTTTCCTTTCTTTATCAAATGTGTTGCGCACGACGTTTCCATGCTTGCGTCGCCGTATCACGAGTCAGACAGTGCGCGGAATGACGCGCGCCGTTTCTTTGTCTCGCAGCGGCGGTCCGTCAGTTCCTTTACCCCTCCGCCGCCGACTGGGTGCTTGCATGCTTGCCTCCCTCTGCTGCACCTCTGACGCCGCAACCGCCGCACCACTCCAGTCCTCCCCTCAGATCACTAACCCTACCCACACGTTACCCCTTTTCCTCTCCCGTCGTCACTTAGCAAAACCTTTCGATGTCCATTTTTCAAAAAATAGAAAAGATGAAGAGCAATTGCTCAAGCACTTGTGGAATAATCGGCCAAAGAGCGACCCGACTATCGATACGGACGAAGAGCCCCTCTCTCCCGCGCCATCATAACCTGATCCCTCCTTTATCGGTCCGGCACGCAAATGGACTGACGACCACGACAGCAGCCTCATCATGAAAGTCTGCCGACCGCTGACTGCAAGCAGTGCCTGGCTCCCGTCTCTTGACTCCAGCGCTCCCTCGCATTACCTCATCCTCATCTCAAACTTGGCCATCAGTCGCGTCGCCATTTTCGCAAGGCACTCACGAAGCGGCACTGCCACTCTTCTCTCACCGCTTACTTCCTACCGGCCCTTTCCCCCCCTTCTAAACACCTTGTCCTAGGGCTTGTGCCGAGCCTCATCCTTGGCGTCAGACTCGAGCCACAGCGGGTAAGCATTGCTCATGAACTGCTCCAAACCTTGAAGGAGCAAGAAGCGCGCGCCGATGCCGCCCAGCCAGGCTAGCCCAACCAGCGCGAGAGTAGAAGCGTTCATGGGCGGGTCGTTCATCGGGGAGTGTCGCTGCCAATGTACCGATGTGGTTGTTGTTGTTGTTTTGGGCTAAGGGAACGATGGAAAGGGTAATGTGCCAAGGCCGAATTGAGCTTCGAACATTTTCTTTTGCCAGAGATCAGCCCGCATAGAGGCATAGAGGTAGGTCATATCACGGAAGGGTTAGTTTGGTGCATAGCATACAGGTTGCACCTGAAGTAAAAGTGTCAATCATTCAAAAATTATAGCTTTTGATTCCAATTGTGGTCATTGTTATTCTTTTTGTATATCTTGTGCTCCTCATTATCCGCACCGAGTCTCCCATAGGCGCCCCCAAATCCATCTGATCCATGCTTCTCGTCTGAAAGGCCGCCGAAGCTTGCTGTGTTGTGTTGTGCTGAGGTTTGCACCTCACCCACGCTGAGCGCTCATCCAGCCGCTACCCGCCACCATACCTCCCGGACTCTTCGTTTCCCCGCTTGCAATGTCCATCCTGCCCCATTCTATTCTGCCATGCCTTGCCCCGCCTTGCACGTGTTGAAGCCATGATGGTTGCATTCCATTCCATTCCATCTCAATCCCATTCCATCGCATAGCCAGCCCTCTCTCTTTCTCTCTCGTTCGCTGTCCCCGTCGCCATTGCCCACTACCGCCGCGCTCGCGGCTTGTCCGTCCGCGCGTTGTTTATGACGCCCAAAAATAACTCCATCTTCATGCGGGTATTACCAAAAATATAGTGGACATCTAACGTGCGTGGTGGAAATGCTCCGCCCGACCGACAACCCTTGTGTGCGTTCGCGCTCGTCTTTCTTATGCGTTGTCTGCCTGGATCGTCGTCTACAGTCATGGTACAGAAGCTGTCAGCAAGACGAACATCTGTGTGGGCGGAGGAGGCGGAAGAAGCTCGCCCGCTTGCGACGCCTCAGCCCCTGTGATCAACTCACCGTCAGCCAGTCCATTCCCTCGTCGATGCCGCGCCCGTCAATGGCCGAGCACGCGACAATGCTCCAATTGCGATCGCGCAGCTCGCCCAGCTTGAGAGCCTCGGAGATCTCGCCCGCGCCCTTGGCGCCCGGCTGATCCTGCTTGTTGGCGAAGACGAGCAGCGCCGCGTCGCGGAGCTCTTCCTCGGAAAGCATGGCCGCCAGCTCCTCCGATGCTGTGCCTAACCGGTCAATGTCGGTTGAGTCGATGACGAAGATGACGGCTGCCGTATTGCTGTAGTAGCAGCGCCAGTACTGTGGTGTGTCAGCATTGTGGTTTCACGACGGCGGCAACGACCTCATTGTTCGCTCTGGCCGTGGTGGAGAGGATGGGACAGGCGGGGGCGAGTCAAGAATACGACGCAACGGGGCTCCATACCGGACGAATTGATGTCTGACCTCCAAGGTCCTGAACATTTTGCCCGACGTTAGCGCAAGTCTTCTTCCGCAAAGCGCGTCCGGCAGCTATGCTGTTGGATGGGCAAGGGCGCGAAACACCATACCCAGACGTTTAGGTTTAAGTTTTTGTACGTGACGCTCTCTACGTTGAATCCGATGGTTGGTATCGTGGTTACGACCTCGCCGATCTGTGATCCAGCCCCGTTATTAGCAACATGCTCCCCAAAGTCTAGACCCCATCTCTTCTTGGGGCGCTGTTTGCATTAGTTGCTCCCTCCCGTACCTTTAACCTGTAAAGCAGTGTCGTCTTGCCCGCATTATCCTTTACGCCGTGTGAGCCAAAGCTGTACTCTCGTATTCAATAATCTCGGTTTCGGGGGTCCATACAAGCCCCAGAATCAGTATGCGAATCTCCTTCTTGGCCCAGACCAGCGATGTCAAGCGCGATAGCCAGCCGCCCATTGTATATAGGTTCGTAGGTTGAAAAGGTCAGAAGTTTCGGAGGTATCGAAGAACGAGGAGGGAAGCTGGGTGATTGTTAAGCAACCAGGCGGGTCCGTAGTAGCGGCGGCCGGGGAAGGAGGAGGGAGTGTGGGAGGACGGTTTGGTACTAGAAGCGGGCGGATCCGAAGAGGGTGCGCGTTACGAAAGACGAGCGTGGTGAGAGGATGAAGAGCCGCGGTTCCAGGAGAAGGACTGGTGTTTGAATAAGAGGAGATGTCTACGTTGCTTACTTGACTTTTACTTGCCCGCTGGCAACCTATGGGTGCGGTGGACGCCCTGGCGCCGGAGTGAGCGATGATCCGACCCTGCCCCCGTCCGGATCGAGTAACGGGTATTTTGCACCGCGCAGATCTCCGAGTTAAACTGTCAACACCATTCAGAAAAGTTGCACGTCCTCGAGTCGATGTTGATTGCCAGGGAATGCGGCTGAACTATCCCCACCCCGCCGATTTTCCGCCTCACGTGATTCCATTTTCCCAGAGAGAGAAGATTGATTTACCTTGATTAAATAACCTCCGTTATTCCACCTCGGATAGTCCGTCTTCTGGAGTGCCCTTAAACAATTCACCTCCTTTGGCCTTGTCTACTACATGCCCATTCTTGGCAAACGTTGATTCCTCAAATCGGCGTGCGATTTCCAATACCTCGGCGTCGTTTCTTGAAGCCCCTAAGAACTGCACGCCAAACGGCAAGCTACCCTCTGCATCCTGCTTGCCCAGATATTCGCCTAAGCTGAAGTGACCGACTGGAACAGCAATAGCGCAAAGGTCGAGAACGTTGGCGCAATGTGTGTACTCGCCGAGGACGCTGTTCCTTCGTATCGGATCTGCCAGGACCTCTTCGATGGTCCAGTGGATGGGCGCGGTCGGGGTGATAATCACGTCAACTCCGCTCGAGTCTGGCCTGAAGACTTGGAGTGCTTGGCGAGTGTAAAGCTCCTTGGATTGTAGGTCACGGAACAGTTGTACAGCTGTGTTTCGTCTCGCCACCACGTTGTCCATGAGCTCTGCGATCGTAGGATGAAGGTACGCGCGGTTTTTGTCAAGCCAATCATCTGGTAGATTGGCAAGGCGCTCGTTCACAAGCGTACCATCGTATAGAAGTTTCCCGCCCTTTTCAAACGGTTCCCAATCAATTGGGCGTAGGATTCCGCCGATGGACACAAGCTTGCGGATGACGTGAGTGAATATCTTTCGGTAAAGAGGATGACATTCTCCTAGAGCTTCTGGCGGTGGAATTCCGAATCGAAATGATTTTTGACGCGGTCCACTGGCTTCGACGTGCCGCTCGTAGCAAAGAGCAGGCTTAGAGTAACGATCCCCTGGGTCGTGACCTTCGAGGATTTGCCACACCGTTCGTGCTTCGCTTACAGATTTCGCGAGTATGGCGATACAATCAAGAGAAAGGCAGGCCGGCGTGACTCCTTGCATTGACACAAGTCCTCGAGTAGGTTTGTAGCCGACGACGTCGTTGAACAAGGCCGGCACACGGCCTGATCCCGCAGTGTCGGTTCCAATGGAGAAGGATACAAGCCCTGCCCCAACACTCACCGCACTGCCACTGCTTGAGCCTCCGGAAATGTAGTCCTTGCTGTACGTCGAATGAGGTATACCATATGGACTCCGACAGCCCGTAAGACCAGTGGCAATCTGGTCCATGTTGGTCTTGCCAATGAATATGCCGCCGTTCTCGATAATTTTGTCGTACACCGGGGCCGATGTCGATGGTACATGCGCCAAAGGTGGACATGCTGTCGTCGTTTGCAGCCCAGCAATGTCAATAGAGTCCTTGACGCTAAAGGGAATTCCAAACAAAGGTGGCCTCGCTTTGGGATTCGGCCACTTGGCTTGTACTGCCTGCGCCTGCTCAAGCACCGAGTCTTTGCTCTCGAGATGAATCCACACGGCCGAGTCGTACTCCTTGTAAGCCTCGATTTTGCGGTACAATGAGTCCATGACGGTTTCTGGAGTGACTCCCAAACGGTAAGCTGCCTGCAGGCGCCGAATGCGATAGTCTGAACTTTGGCGGTATCTCTCATCACGCGAGCTACGAGCTTGGGATAGTGGTCCTAGACAATGCAATATGCGGTCCGATTTGGTCACAACTCCGCATAGACCGTAGTCGCGGATAACATCTAAAGCCAATCGCTTGGATTTTTCATCATAACTCGCTGTGCAATCGCTGATAGTACCTAAAAAGGTCTTAGCATGAAGTGAACAACAAGGGGGTGGCCCAAGGATCTTCGTACAGCATTCGAGCCCGCGATCGCTGGCTTCTCGAAGAGTCGTACACAATGACCCCTCCGTGGTGATTCCAGCTACTAGCAAGTGCGTGATTCCATTGGCCTTGAGTTTGTGCAGAAGCTGTGTGTTCCAGAAGGCACCGGCTCCTGACTTTTCAATGATAGACTCACTTGGCAATGGCCGTAACTCGTTAACAAAGTCGGACATGTACTCTCCCCGCACCAAGAATCGTCCCATGGGACCAGAGTCGCCAATCGTTCGTGCTGACTGCGCAGTTGTGGAACTTGCAATGCTGCAGGCATATCCGTTCAATTTTGAAGAAGGACAGTCGGAGAGGTCTGGCGCATAACATTCCTTTGCATGGAAAATGGCCAACCGAGCGTCTCTGCAATATTCCAGCAGCATTCGTGACGACCTGATGGCAGACTCGATGGCAGACACATCAGCATCCAGGCTACGGGCATACCCATCCTGCAACACAAAGTCCCGCTGCGTATTCAGGAGAAGGAGAGCGGTATGACGAGCGAGAAAAGTAAAGGACCGAGGCCTGGCCTCTATCGTGAGACCGGGAGATCCACTTTGATCCATGGCCAAGAATGCGGGGAGAGTCTGGATTAGTGTTTGCGAAGAAGACTGCATGAGTTTCGAGAAGAGGCAACGGGAATGAAGTTAGATAACGTCTCGTGCCTGGGTCAAATTTCAGATAGACTCATCAAGCATTCGCCGGCGGCCAACAGCTGGTCGAGCTCGACCGGGGACTGGACAGCAGAAGCCACCACAGACATTGTTGTGGCCCGGGAAAAGACAGGCATGAGGCTGACAAAATTGAACGAAGAGAACGGTACCAGTGGTCCACCTCAGTCTGTCGCAAGCTCGGGCCAAGGCATGCGCATGCACAACGGTTCCTATGCCCATCCCAGACTACCCTACCGCCCTACAAGCAGACAACCCACACCTCTCTCTCTTCTCCTCCTACATCGTCGCCAGACGTCTAGCTGCTCATCATGGTCGGCAAAAAGTCTGGCCGCACCCTCATGAAGGAGGAAGGTCTGTCGCTCTCAACCTCGCATCTAGCAACGCTGGAGCTCTTGCAAGCACTGTGCTGACACCTAGTTAGGTCTCGAGAGGACAGACAACAATCTGGACCTCACAACATGGCCTCAGGTCAACATGATCAACCAGAAAAACTACTACACGTCCGTAACCCCCGTCTCGACTTGCACCGAATCCGCGATTCTCCCGTTCCTTTTGCATTCTCCGACCCTCTTGGACAAACACCTGCGATACCGCCTGGCTTGATTAGGCTACATGGGAAAATCGTTCGATAAATTGGACCATGCTTCTCGTTTTGGACGCGAATTGACGATCTCTGGGGCTTCAAAATTCGCACGACGCTGCAACATAGAGCACCGGGACCGTCGAAAGTCATATCGCGCAAAGCTCTGTGCCCATTGACTAGAGGCCCCCTCACCTTGTTGTTCTTGGACGGCGAGCTCAGCCAGCGAATGCCAAGGCATAGGGGTCCCGTGTAACTTCTGGCTTCCTATCGGAGTTGGGGTTCATTATGACAGCTGAATCCTCCATCGAAGTTTGTTATGAAGTTTTATTCCGGGTTTATACTGACTATGTTTATCCAGTGAGTATCTTAAACGGGACGACCAATTCCTTGCCTACCGGACCCAGAATGAAGAGGCTACAAATCGCATGGTCCAGCAAGCTCGTGATAAGGACCGAGCACTGGCGCAAGGCGTCGAAGTACCGCAAGACGAGAATGTGGACGAAAACGGACAGACTGCGGCAGCCCAGGAGGCTTTCGGTTCGAAGATTGTCGTCATCCATCCCGGCAGTCAGAATCTGAGGATAGGTTTGGCAAGCGACATTTTACCCAAGACTGTCCCGATGGTGATTGCTCGCAAATGGGAAGACAACGAGGCAGACGAAGCAGCTCGACGTGGGGAGCGCAAGCCAAAGCGTGTCAAAGTCGATGGCCGCGAACCTGAAGAGCCCGAGAAGCTGTTTGGACCTGAATTCTCATCTCAGTTCAGCTCCATGTCGACCGAATTGAAACTGCGCATGAGAGCAAATAAGCGGCGCGTGCTTCCCAACTCCAAGGAGCTCGTCGTCAACTACAACAAGCGCACGGTTCCTGAGATTATCAACGAACACAATGACCCTCATCGGATAGATTGGACGGAAACCCCGAGGAATCCACGAGAAGCGCCGGATTACATACTTGGTCAGGCTGCCCTGCGAATACCAGAGGAAACTAATCCGCGATACAAGCTGTTCTGGCCCATCAGACATGGTTGGTTCAACGAGCAAGACTATGCGACCAAGACGATGCTTTTCCAGGATGTTGCGCTCATCATTGAAAATGCCGTCATGTCCGAACTGGGCCTAAAACACAAAAAGGACTGGTCCCAGTACGGATGCGTCTGCATCATCCCAGATCTCTACGAAAAGCGCTACGTCTGCCAGATGCTCGATATCTTGTTGAGAGACATTGGCTTTGGGCGAGTCTGTTTCCAGCAAGAGAGTCTTTCTGCGACATTTGGAGCCGGATATTCGAGCTCGTGCATTGTCGACATTGGAGCCCAGAAGACATCAATCTGCTGTGTCGAAGAGGGGTTGTGTATCGAAGACTCGCGCGTCAACTTGAAGTATGGCGGAATGGATGTCATGGACACATTCATGCGGATGATGCTGCATGACCAATTCCCATACAGCGAAATCAACCTCTGGAGGAGGTATGATTACCTGCTCGCCGAAGAGCTCATGCACAAATACTGTACAATGAACGAAGGCGACATTAGTGTTCAGCATTACGATTTTCACTTGAGGGCATGGTGCCGAGACACTAGGAAGTATTACTTCAAGACCTACGATGAGACGATGCTTGCACCCATGGTAATTTATTCAATCTCAAATTCACACCTCCAGCTGACTATAGGGCAGGGCTATTTTGCTCCCACAATATTCGACCATTCCGAGAAACTAAATGGGCGGCGCAAGCTCATCCCACCGTCATTTGATCTCTATGATGGGTCACCAAATGACCCACAGTCTGCGGCACAGTCTGCAGTCTTGCAAATCGCTGCTCAAAGTCAACCTGCAGCCAACGGCACTGCTGCTGCCGAACCTCTGTCACGACCCTTCCCTCAGGTGGCCTCGACGCCAAGTCGTCCTCACCCCATAGGACTTGCTGGCCGCTTGAACGAGGAACAAGGCACGCCCCGATCCTCGGTAGCTGGCTCCCCTGGGCCCGAAGGCACTCCTCAACCACCAAGAGAAACTCCCATTGGAGGCGAGCAACCTGTCAGCTTTGAGCATCCGACCTTGGATAAGATCAAAGCTGCTGAGGCACGCGACAAGATCATCCCTGTTGCGCCCCTTGATATGGCCATTATAACGTCCATTCAAAACGGCGCGCGTGGAGATGACCGGAAAGCACGCGACTTCTACGGGGGCATCATGATTACTGGCGGAGGCAGCAAAATCCCGATGTTGATGGCTTTTCTTGAAGGAAAACTCAAAGAGCGATTGCCCGGCATCAGCCAGGATATCTTGATTGGGACACCGCCTCGCGATCTCGATCCTCAAGTTTTGGTGTGGAAGGGAGGCAGCGTCTTTGGCAAGCTTAGTCCCAGCGGCAATGACAGCTGGATCAACCAGAAGGAGTATGACGTTCTAGGCAGTAGGCTACTGATTAGCAAGTGCATGTTTCCTTGGTAGTCTGGCTATTTCGAGGTGCAGTGATTATCGAGGGTTTGAGACGACAAGCCTCAGTGGCTGCATTCAATAATTCAAGACTTCAATATTGTTCGCATGATCGTGAGGCCAGACTGTGTTGGTTCTCGACTCCCTCTGGGACGGGAGTCCGAAGTGCGCACGGACCTAAAGTTGACGCGCCGCGGGAAGCTTCAAGTTGACCTCCGATCTGAAATCTACCACTCGATTCTACTTACCAACACCTCATACCTCCACGAGCACTCTGTCAAGATGGCGAGTGGTACGCGCGTCTACCACCAGGACTATATTGCCCGCATACGCTATTCGAATGCGCTCCCTCCTCCCCCGATTCCCCCGAAGCTCCTCGAAATACCTAACACCGGCCTTGCTAGCGGAGAGTACACATCTGCTGGATATGCTTCGCGACTAGCACGAGAGCAGCCGCTCAACATTGAGGCCGATGCAGAGCTTGGAATGTCCATAGACCTCATCGGTCTGCCTGGCGTGTTTGAAGGCGACGATGCTGGTGAGTCGCAAGCCAACGACTGTTGCGCAGCTTCGCCGCGACATGCTAACGCCATAAATAGCCATCATGGCGCCCGAGAACCCTGACATCGTTGATTCTAGGGACAAGCTGCTTTTGCGTCCCCTTTCTACACTTGGCAAGCCAGCCACCACGGCCGGCGGAAACAGTTTCCTGCGTCGAACAGAATGGATGACAGCGTCGGGTGGAGGTGGACACAGCGTTTTCCGGGACAGCAATCGCGTGCGCAAGCCAAAGAGACGTGTTCAGACGGACGAGGAAAAGAATGAGCCGATCAACATACTGCGGTCCATCATGAAGGGCTTTGACATTCAGTACCCACACGACGCCTACAAGGGACACGACACGACGTCGAACCTGCGCGCCGAGGAGATTACAACAGAAGAGAAGCGGGCATGGCAAAATCCCCGCCATCCAAGCAGACCAAATCTTCAGCTGGTCGACAGCTATCCTCTTCTCCCCGACCTGGACGCGCTCCCCGAGCCCGGCAGCTACATTGTAACCAAGTTCCAGACGAACCCGGTTAGCCAAGGCGACAAGTACGACCAACGCATCAACGTGGGCATGTTCCGTATACTCGAGCCCGACATGGATGCACAAGCCGATTACACGCGCAAGGTGGCCGAAGCCGAAGCAGACCCAACCAAGGAGACACCCATGGTCGAGTTTGACTACGAGTTCTTTCTACCGGGCTCGCACGACAGCGTGCGCGGCATCAAGCGCAAATTCGACGTACTCGACCCCGAGCGCGATGATTCAGACCTCTACGATAGCGAGAACCCGGAGACGGGCAAGCGCTTCTTCCGCTTCGACCGCCTACGCGCCTATGAGACGTATCAGCAAACGGGAAATGCCAAGGACCCCTACGACGACACCGTCGCCCTGGTAATGCACGATCCCGACGAGAAGAGTGGCGGCAACTTGCAAAAGGCGGCGTACTTTTACCCTGTCATGCAACGCACGTTCATCCGACCGAAGAGGAAGCAGAACCGTGGCGCCATGGCCATGGCGAGGAGGGACGAGGAGGAGGACAACAAGGTCGACGCTCTGGAGGTCGAGGTACGCGATTTGGACGAGGAGGAGCTGGAATTGAGGAGGCAAACCAAGTCCAGATTGGTGACGGAGGACGAGTAGAGGGGGGGAGGGGGTGGAATGACGGACGACATTTGGCGAGGCTGCTTTTTCTTTGCGTCAAACGCTGCAACTTGGATGGCAGTATCTGATCATGGATCATGAAGCCATTGGGCCTGCAGGTATTATGCTCCGAAATGGTGGCGGAGCAACTCTGTGCCTTTTCTTCCCTACCTATACGCACACTCGGGTAGTGAACAGGTCCCTCGGAAGGACCCCCCTCCGTAAAAAAAAAAAAAAAAAGACCCTCCCCATGAGAAGTTCAACACCACCCCCTATTTTAAATCTCGTCGTCTTTGTCTCCTTGATCCGAGGCGTTCCAGCCAGCTGTGTGGCCGACCAACCGACCGCCGAGCTGACCCCCCGTCAACTAGTTGCTCGACTTGCCGTGACAGTCTCGGACGACCTCAAGCATGGGAGAGACAAAGCAGGAGAGGCAAAAGGAAACAATCAACGAAGGGCGATGTGAAATTGACGTTATTGACTTGCTGCTGCTACTGCTGCTGCTACTACCGCTACTGCTGCTGTCTGTTGAAGCTCTCACGGAGGGCGAAGGGAAAAAAAAAAAAAAAGGCGGGGG
>JAIFKG010004762.1:0-11534 GCA_020351975.1 Phyllosticta ampelicida
GAGGGAGGCGGGGCGATGGAATACTAGTGGTTGAGGGCGGGGTGGGAGGGAAAAAGAGAGGACGGTCTCGATGCTGGAGTTGATTGGGGGCGTGGAGAGAGTTGTTGATAGATGATGGATGTTCTTTAATATTCTTTGAATCTTGAATCTCAGGTACGTCGCCCTAACACGGCACATCGCATGTTCCGAATCCATGCAGTAAATCACAAACAATATGAGGGACTGACATCTGCCAGGGGCGGTGCGAATGCGACTTGATTAACCTCGAAGCAAACAAAGAGATTCACCAGAAACAATGATAATGATTACGATGAACGTCCACGCCGACTGCTCTCTTTGGAAACCATATGAGGAGCGGCAAAGAAGCAATCTTTCTACAGTACGCGCGCGCCGAGGGGACAAAACAAGTGTGAGCGGTTTTCGATTGCTTGGCAGGCTTTGCGGATCCTGCAGCCAACTTGTCGTCGAGCTCTGCGGTTGTTGAGCAAGAAACTGAGGAACCTGAGTGCTACTTTTACCTCGTTGAGCTGGCATTCGCAAGCCCTGGGCTCAGCATGTGAGTTGTTCAAGGGCAGACGCGCGTGACCGGCTTGGCACGAGCGGAGTCTACAAAAGCTGCACCTTCCTCACGTTCTGTTCACCACAGTCACGGCCAGATAGCCAAATGATTCAAGACCTAGCGGCACGAAAACCACTCCTCTTTTTCTTGACTTGGTCGTTTGGAGGATACGATCTCAGATATTATGGACCACATAGTTCTAGGTCTCCCTGCCTTAGCCAATTCATCGAAACTTGCTTGAAGTTGTCGAATTCTTCAATATCATGACTTGGAGATTCCCCCTTTCAATGTGCATCAGCGCTGCTCAGCGAAAATATCGAGCCCCTTCGAGAAAAGACGTCCAACTCAAAAGAGCTTGCGGGAGGATGAGGCAGCGGGCGGAGGCGTAGGTTTGCATACACGAAGCTGATTTCTGGGTACCTGAGACAACATTTTATTGACAAATCCAGCGGAGTCCAAAAAGGTACTAAAACAAAGGTACGAAACAGTGAACAGGGTTTCGTAGCAGTCGATCAAGCCAGGTCCAGTAGATCCGCGGTGCACGAAATGGGAGCAGGAGTGCTGCCTCGTTCCCTCTGCTCCGCTTCATTGACACCACCAGCCCCACACGGGCCCGAAAACCAGCAATCGGATATCGAAGAACATCATGGGATGCTATGGTTTGACAGCTCACACTTGGACGCGGACGGCGGCCCCGAATCGTCGACATGGCTAAGGAGACCTCACAGCCCCGTCACCGTTACGATTCGTAACAGCAGCAGAATAGGCCAACGGTGGCACGCATCATTAAAGCACAACGCTCGCCCTTATGGATGATATCTGGAGCAGCGGCACGAGGTGAGTAAACTCAGACATTGAGAGACGCAAGAGGAAGAGGAAGAGACGCTAAACGTCGAGTCCTCTTTGATTGAGCCCAACCGGGAACCAGAAGTGAACAAACCAGTTCTGAAGGAGATGTAGACAGGCCAGTGCCAGATAATCACGTTGGGACCTGCCAGATCAGTGCTCAAAACATCTACTTGTCAACCCGGTCCCAGCAAGCCTCGACCCTCCTGCTCCTCGTAATAATGGCTGAGCGGCAAGAATAGCCGCGTACCGTGTTTCTGGCCTGTACGAGGCCGCCCTCAGTCTGCTTCCCTTCGCAATCATGCTTCGACCGGCGCGCTTCTGCCTGGCTTGAGCGAACACCCTGGAAATTCTCATTGCCTAGGAACCATATCGGTGACACCCACCTGGGAATATTGATTATTCCTGAGTGAGGCGTGTCAGCCTCGAATGCTGGCAGGCCTCTATCGCGCCTCGCAATGTGATGACCGATGATCTCTGTGAAGTACAGAGACGATGACCAGTAAATGAATATGATGGAGAGCAGCCGCCTGATGAATTCACAGGGCGAGAGTGGGCAATAAAGTAGAGGAAGAGTCGAATTCGGACTCGATTGGGTAAAGTGGTGCAGGTCTGGCTATGCGAAGTGGTCCCTTGAGTAGGAACGATGAGTTCGAGAGACAATCTGAATTGAATGGCAACTTAAATTACAGTCCAACCAGCAGAGCCTACACCCACATCGGCATGACCATTTGTTAAAACCACGTGCCATTACCGCTGTGTATGTAGAGACATACGAACCGTCAACCGACCCGCTATGCAACGAAAAGCGCGAGCATGCACCATGCCACCTTTAGTTCATTCCCATTGCACCGCATCGCCTCAACATAACCCCTGTGCCATCTCATTCATTCACCTATGAACCCAGGAACCACGCGTTGACCATCATCAAGACTTTTATCAAGTTGAAGAAAAGGGGGAATAGGAGAGGAAGAGTCGTCATGAACAAAGTTGAAAGAGAATCGAGATGTCGAGGATCGATTTACCTGCCCATGCGAATAACACCGGCGGCAATCAGCTTCTGGACGTTGATCTTGACCTGCGGATTCTTCATGTGCTCTTGCAGTGCTGCAGGGTCATTCTTGGCTTGTTGCAGAATGCTCTGCATAACGGGGTCTTGGAGGATGGCAACAATCTGCACGAGTCAGTAGCCAATCAAACGAGAGGGGTGGCGGGCACTTACATCTGGGTCTCTCTGGATACGCTCCATGGTCTGCTCCTCAGTCTCGCCCTCACGGGCCGAAAACTGTGCTTGCAGGGCCTTTTGCTGCTGCTGGTCAATCTCGCGTGCGTTCTTGCCACCCTCGTCGTGCTCAGCGGCCTCGGCGCACACGTCGAGACACTTGTTGTACTCGCGCATGGCAAAGAGAGCCTGAGCCTTGCGCAGGTATGCACGAACAAACTTGGGATCACGCTTGATTGCCTCGTCGCAGTCCTGAACGGCCGTTGGGAAGGCGAGCAGCTTGATGTAGCAGGCGGCGCGGTTGCTGTAGCCGCGTGCATCATCGGGAGCGCGCTTGATCATCTCAGTGTAAGCGGCGACGGCGGCGGGCCAGTCGGCCTCCTTGAACTTTTGGTTGCCGAGTTCACGCGCCTCCTCAGCCTTCTGTGGGTCAATGTAGGCCTCCTTCTCAGCCTTGATCTTGGCTTTTTCAGCTGTGCGCAACTTCGCGAGGATGTCGGGTGTGCGGTGCTCTGTGAGGGAGCGGTTGTAGAACTCAGTGGCGTTGGCGAGGTCGCCCTTCTTCTCATAGGCACTACCAATGCGGCCAAGTGCCCTTCAAAAGTCAGTACCTCCTCCATGTTGAGATTGGGGGGACTTACTTGGCAATAAGCTTGAAGTCGGCAAACACCTCACGGCCATGCTCAACGGCCTTCTTGCAAGTCTCGATGCAACCATCGTAATCGCCCTTTTCAAACTTGGCGGCACCGAGGTTGGTCAGGTAGGTTATGTCCTGGTAAGTCTCCCACGCTTCGCTGTACTTGGCGATAGCCTCGTCAAACTGCTTCTTCTTGTAGAACTGCGTGCCCTCGGCCTTGATTGCGTCAGCTTTGGCCTTGGCCTCCTTTTTAGCCTTGGCCTCCTCATCTTCAGGCTCGAGCTCCGGCTCGGGCTCCTTCTTTGGCTGTGCAGGCTTCGCGTCGGGCATGGGGACATCCTCCTCCCGTTCCTGTTTGTGGATCTCCTGCGCGCCCTCGGGCGGCTTACCAAATGACATGTCGATGCCCAAGAGAACGCTCATGACCTGTAAGAAGCGGGGGTCGCTCATCTCCATGCCCATACTCTGAGGGTTTTGCCTGATGTGCTGCAGCTTCTGCATGAATTCCGGGTCGGCGAGGAGCGAGGATGTCTTGGGGTTCGCAGCAAGCTTCTGGAAAAGTTGCGGGTCGTTGAACATGTTTCCGATGCCTCCAGAGGGATCCTCGTTTTCAATCGCACGCTTGACAGCGTCGAGACCGGACTTGGCCTGGGCGTTGGTAGGCTCAAGCTTGAGCGCCTCCTCAAAGGCTTCCACAGCGTCCACTACTCCCGTCAGTATGGATTATGTTGTCTTGATGAGATCCAAACCTACTCAAATCGCCCTTGCCGTGCAGCGCGGAGCCCTTGCGGCTCCAGCCTTTTGCCCAGTCAGGCTTGAGCTGAGTCGTCTTTTCGGCATCTTGATACGCATTTTCGAAGTCTTTCATGGAAGCGTAGCATCCAGAGCGGTTCGAGTAGAGGACATGGTTCTGGGGGTCGAGCTCGATAGCTTGGGTGAACTTTGCACTGCTCTGGCGTCAGCGCGATCCAGCGGGGTCTTGATGAAACTGCACGTACATTGCCTCGGGGAACTTCTTTTCGGCAAAGAGCTTATTGCCCTCGGCCTTGAGCGCGTCGGCCATTTTCAGAGTTATGAAGTGAGCGGTTCGAGGTGATTTCAATTGATCGCGGGTTCGTACAGATTGGACACTGTGATGTAGACCGCAGGAGCTTGGTAGAGTTTATGTCTCAACCCTGGTACCGAGCAATCATCAACCAGTCAAATGCTGGAACCGTCTAGAAACCCCGGATCATCGATGCCCCGCATCCGTGCGCCGCGAGTCAGTTCGCGATTCTTGAGACTCAACACCATGGTGCTCCCCACTACATTATATTTAATATTGATAATTTCTCGGCGTCTTTCATCTTTCCGTCTATCCCGGAAATCAGAAACTACTCTCAAAACAGTCGTTTCTCGTCATGTTGGAATCTGCTTTCGTTCATGGCTGCTGTTGAGTGCAAGATTGATTGGAGCCTTGCGTTGACTGAGGCAAATGCAGAATGCTGGAGAAATCACCGACCGACAAGCAGAATCCTCAGGTGGCTTTTCTTGTCGATATCTGTCTGGCTCTGTACCATTTCCGATTCCTTGAATCACGCTCGGTCGATCCATCATGTGTCTTCTATCTGATGCATTCAGTCTCAAGCTCAGTCATATGTGGCGTCTTTACGGCTATACGGCACGAAGATATGGCCCGAAGCGTTTGTGGTCCTTTGCCCAAATCAGAAGCTTGGACCGAGACCTCTCGAATGCCGCTCAAAAGACCGGCAACCTGTCACGCAGAGGCTCAAGTTTGCCACTGCCATGCGAGCTCAGAGAGCGTGACAGAAACTACCGTTTCCGGCTCTGTCGGCAGACCGCTTAGTTTCTGATGTTGTACGCTCTTTGCAGTGTGTCAAGCATGAAACACAAGTTCGTATCTATTCGCTTTGGTTTCTCAACGGAGGACAGCCCGCGAGGCTCAGTTGCGACTTATGACAACGAGCCTTTCAAGTCGCTGGAAACTATGTCGATTTCCACGTATCCCACATCATCTTTGGACGTCTTTCTCTCATATGTTGACAAAATTCGACGATTCCTCAATATCCGCTGACGAGAATAGTACACGTGCTGCGGGTGCCTACATATGCAGAAATCTAGGGAGGCCGACAAGGCTTGAAGGAGAGCCGCAGCACTACACGTGATGGAGGGCGATTGGCCAAATGTAAGAGTGAATTGTTGCACGAGCTGACAAGTGGTTAGATGCTGACGCTGGTGCCTGCTGCGCCCTGCCAAGGAAGGCTGGAAAGATGCTTTGTTGGACATGGCCAAAGTTGCGTTTGGAATTCGCCGACGACTCTGTTTGGGGACCACGGTGGCCAATGGCGCAGCAATGCATGGACTGACCTGCGAGCCGCAGGGGACAGGGAATGAGATGGCTGGGAGCCGGTCAAGACTGTTGGTGAGCACTTGGGGAGTGAAAAGTTGGAGGCTGGGGGCTGGCGAGGCATGCAGTGACGGCTGCACGCTGCGGGAGAGATGGACATCGACTGGTGCGTTGCTGGAGTTGTGACGATGAGGTGGTCAGCCCTGCCGATGCAGTGAAGTCGACTGGAGACGGGACGATGCCGAGGTGCAAGAGGAGAAGAGAAGGGAAAGAAAAGGGTCTACTGACGGAAGATGATGACCTGCCCGGGCAGCAACGACGCGAAACAGGAAGCCGCAGTACTCCTACAAGGGTAGCTGGAGGCGCTGTCGCAGACCCCGCACATCAATTGGCTCTCGCACTTCGCCCTCTGCCTGCGCATCCATCCTCATTCTGATTGATGCACCGCTCCATTTCGTCTTCTTCATCTCTGCATCTCGCTTCACCTCGAGCCTGTCGTTGCAACTGCCAACCAGCAGGCCAGCCAGCCAGCCAGCCAGCCTAACCTTGGTCCGTCTGGCGACTCGGCCCGCTTCCAACCAAGCTCCCTCCCGCGACCATCCGACCCGCAAGTCAGTAACGCCGCCTCCCGCGACCCCGATACCACCACTCGCGCCCGTCAGAGTCGCCCGAGTACGCGTTTCAGATACCCTTCAGCCCCCGTATCCTCGACTTCTGTCCCTGCCACTGCCCTTGGTCGCGCCGCTTTCTTTTTCTTTTCAGCCTCATTCATCATACTTTTGACAAAATCGCCAACAAGCCGATTCCATCGTTGCTGGCTTCTCATATTTATGCTTATGCCAACTGGGACGGCTTCTCCGAAGCAAATTTTCGCTCTTTCGGGCTATAGAGGTCCAGGCCGTCCATTCTGTGAAGCGCCTTCGCACCGACGACAATAGACGCCCGTTTTTGTGCCTCGGCTACCATGCCATCTGCTCAGCTCGCTGCGAGCGCCAGCGGCGTCCTGGAGCGCTCGTCGAGAGAGTCGTCGCTTTTCAGAGCGCATAAACAGCTACCAAGAAAGGGCGACATTTTGCGATTGCCTGGCGCATTTCCTCAGACCACGACTTGGAATGATGATGGTTGTGCCGAATTTAGCGACGACTCGACTCCAATCGGTTCCCCTTTGCAAAATGGCTGCGACTCTGGTCTGCCGCCAACCCCGCCGTCCCACGAAACGCAAAGGCGAGCTCTTAGTGCCGCAGATGTGACCGACGGCGTCGTGGCAAAAAGACCCTCCATGCGCACACCCATAAATCAAAGAAGCCCCCCGACTCCTGAACCGAGTCCACCGCGACGTCCCGAATATCCCCAGACCATGCTCCAGCCTCCTCCTACTCTTCGTTACCCCTCGTCTCGAGCAGAGTCTTTCACTACCGCCAAAAGCCATTTTGAGTCCGATGAAGACGTCTCTTCAGCCTCCTACCATGACGCCTTAACTCCAGTTCAGCAGATCGTCATCAAAGCGAAGCAGACCAAGGACATGAGCTTTGGATTGGGGTTACATTTTGAGGCTTGCGATGATGCGACGCCGACGGAACGTAACCCTTTTGGGCAGACGACGCGGCCGTGCTCTTTGGCAACCAGTGGCACGGGCGGAACAAGCGATGCCGTCGGGTCTTTGAAGAATGGAGAGAAACGGCATATTGCATCCCGCACGCCTCCCATCACCGTTGCAAAAAGGAGGCATGGTTCACGCGAACATGAAAGAGAGGGCAAGAAATTGCCCAAGAGTCCTGCACTAGAGAAATTTGCTCGAGACATAAGATGGACCTGCGACGCCCGCAGTGAGACCAATAGCGATTCCAGGCGCCTTTCGAGTACCTCGAATACTTCTAAGGTTGTCGAGGCTGTTGTGGTTTCCACTCCGCCGGACCATAGGCGACAGCTTCGTCATGCCGGAAGGAACCTGGCTTTCCGGCATACCAGTGACACAACGGCTGATCGTCCGTCACGCCGTCTGTCACACGGCATATCTGTAAATGGAGAGGATCGTACCCACCGTCTACTTCACCACCACGAGCGCGTCCCTGACAGGAAGCGAAAGAGCGTTGAGATAGACTTGCCCACGGCCGGGTCTGGTCAACACGACATGCTTTCGGTAATAGTGATATCCAATCATGCGACTGCCAGGACCTCCGGCAAAAGCTTTCAGGACAGTATGCTTACAATCGAGCAGTCAAAATTCCATGCCGATCAGAATGGTTCCCCCGCCCCCGGCTACTCTGGAGTGCCCAAGACCTCGTTGAAGGAAGCACCAGACGGCAATCCGCCTCTTAAAAGCTTTGAAGCTGTACACGGTCGCCGTATTGCTACAGCACCAGCGATCGTGAACCGCAATAAAGAAAGAGTGACTTTGGAATACTCGCCAAAGCAAAATTCCTACGAAGGGTTTCGACGACTTTTGGACGATTCTTCGGACAGGTCTCTGCAGTCTACGCCATCCCCCGACATCAAACGATTTGTGCCTTCACCGCTGGCAAGCAAAGAAGCTAGACGTCTCTTGCTAGAGGACGTTCAGGACCCGGCCAAGCCTCTCCCACATCCCGGTCCAACGGATCTACTGAGCCCGAATCGGGCAAAGACGGCTGACAGTATCAAATCACGTGCGAGTAATCGCACTGAAGACGTTCGTCGTCCAAGCATTGACCACGATCGCAGCTCACCCGTACTGACGCACACGGGCCGCACCAGCTTCGATAGAACGACCCTCTACACCTCCCGATACCGAGATGCCTCACAAACGCCTTACTCGCAGCACTCGCAAGTATCGGGAATGTCTGACGGCCTCGAAGTTCACGAAGCGACAGCCATGGCAATTTATCCACATAACAATAATAGCCTGGTGGTCGTTCAACAGATTGCTCGAGACAGTACTCTTTCAAGTAGTGGTGACCAAACTTTCACAACCGCGGGCCCCTCCACTTCACAAGCCGATATTTTCGGTAGTTCTCTGGGTCCTCCAGCACTAATGTTTAACGAAAAACCGCTTCCAAACCCCAAAGATGATTCTCCAACCCCACCCGCATTGATTTTTAACGATAAGCCGTTGCCGGTTCCAGGATCACTTGACGACGACGTTGTCGACACGACTCTGGAGAACCCCCGAACGCCCCCCCTACCACCGGCATTCAACATTATTCCACCGACGCCCCACAACGACGATGAGAGCGACTCCAGGGATATTGATCAGCCCAGCCGGCGCCAGTCACTATCTAAAAGAGCGAGGCGCTATTCTGACAGCTTGATACAGCCCGTCTTGGAGCGCACTGCAACTATTACGAAGCGCATGAACATAACCTTCCCGCAAAGGCGACAATCACTCACTAGTAAGGATGTCCTTGAGCGGCAAAACGACACCCTCCACCCGTTTTGGCGTCCACGCGGCTTTTGGGACGATTTTGCTAGCGATTCAGACGAGGAGTTTGATGATATCGACGCTCGGTTGCCAAAAGGAGGCGACACGAGCGACGTTGGCGAAGAAGAATCACAGCGTCGACGCATCGCCGCTCTCGGCCGTCGCCTTACAAACGGCTTCAAAGGGAGTGGAGGGTTTTTGATTGGCAACAGTCTCGGTGTTGAACGTGCTGGTAGCAACGCTCGCCGTCACCACATTCAACTTCCCTCTGTTCCCATGGGCAACGTACGTGCTGGGCTACGCAGCGGGCTGGTCAAGACTAGCAATGGCCTTGGCCGTGCAAAAGCAACCACCCTCGAGCATGCTGGTGTCCTGACTCGCCGCGTCGGACGCTCTGAAGGCCGAGTAGTGAAGCAGCGCTCACAAGGCACGCTCCGCCACAATGTGCACCAACCCGACAATAAGGCCATCACCAACATCACCACAACCACCAACCCGCCGCCGCAGCCCCCCAATAATGATCACGAGGCTGCTCTTGTCGAAGCCGCAGATGACGGCCCCCGCGTCATAACAACCATCACCACTAGCTCTCCAAATGCCAAAGCTACGCCGACCCTGCGCACCGAGCCATCTATGGATCTCGTACCGTCCAGTCTTGCTGGCGGCGTATCCCGCTTTAGTACTGCGTCCACCTCGACCACGAATGCCGGCCCCGCAACAACAGACGAAGTCGACATTGAGCAACAGTACGAAGACTTCCGCAGAGCGCGCGAGCAGGCGCGGCAGAAGTGGCACGCGCATCACGACCGCAAGAACAAATTCATGAATTATACCTACGAGGAGAGAGGTCGCTCGCCCGTCCCTGCAGGGGGCTCGACGTCTGATGATGCCGGGGCAGCTGCAGCCAACGGGACTACTGGACCGTCTAGTACGCGCCGCAGGCGCAGTCTCTCCCTCCCTGGAACGCGCTGGAGCGTCGAGCTTGTGGGGCTGGCGGGACTGCGGGAGAAGCTCGCTGAAGCTCGCGCTGAGAGGCGGAGAGACCGCCTGAGGGGCAGCATTCGTGTGAAGCCCGCCGAGCGCCGGGACAGCCCGAGGCAAAAGAGCGGGAGTGAGAGTTTGGGATGGGGTTCCGTGTGGGGCGCGGGAGGAGGGGCAGCAGATGGTGGTGCAGGTGGGACGCGTTGAGTGAGGTAGGTTTGATGCGAAGGAGATATATTTCGCAGTTTTGCAACTGTAGCGCTGGATGCCGCAACGACGATAAAACGACACGATTTACGATGCTTGCTAATTTGCTCGCTTCTCACGACTTATGTCAACGTCCCACTCGTCATTTTTGCCTATTTTCTTCTGATGCAGCTTACACATTACACATTTTCGCATCTCCTTGTTTGAGCGATCTCTTCCTTTGAACGTACGCGTCGACGATGTAACGACGGGTAGGGTCTGGCTGCGGGTCGATAGAAAAGTAAGAAGGGGTTGGGTTTAAGCATTCGGTCTTGCACGGCCGCAGTTTTGATTTGAATTGCTGATGGCTGTAGCAGGCCATTTTTACGCAGATTCTAATGAATATTTGCAGAAAAGAGTTGGTGCAGCGCTCAGGGATCAGTGCGGTCTTCCCTTCCACGGATACCCAGCGTGTTTCGCGAAGTCTTGCATTGACCACGAAATGCCGCATCATTGCACGCCATTGGCTGTTTGCAGCAGGTGGAAAAAAAAAAAAAAAGGATTTGTACACAACGCAGCTAATGGCAAGTTAACGCGCGTCTTTGATACGCTCGACTCGCCTCACCTTACCGCGTCGACGGACCCAAGGTCACGCAAACCTTGCAATTGTTGAGACGCTACGACGACCTCGCAATCTTTGACGCCGATTTCTGATGCATTCGACACTGATTCAGCTTGCGACTTGAATTCCGCGATGCAAGTTGACCTTCCACAGACCACCGAGATCGTCTCGCTCCCGATCTGGCGGGGCGACGCCGTCATCTCACGACGCAGGCGAGGAAGACAGCTGAAGGAGCAGAGACTACCCGGGGAAGAGCTAGCTAGCACAGCGCACATCTTCGTCCTCCAAGGACAAAGAAGCCGCCAGGACGAGAGACAAGAGCAGGAAAAAGGACACGGACTACGAACATCACGAGGTCCAGAAAAAGTGGACGGCCCGCCAGAGCGCTAGTCTGAGGGGCTCCAACCTTCATGTCTTCATTGGCTTTCTTTGAAGTTGAGTCTCGTGTTGGATCTCACGTGTCCTGATTGTAGAATGATGCTTGGCAGGTGTATTGGAAGTTTGGAAGCATGCGTAGCGCTCGCTGCGCTGGCTTATTCATGGATGCTTATCAGTCTCTCTTTCTCCGCCCCATGTCCCTTTGCTCAAAGCGAACTGGTGCTTGGTGAACAACGCGTGCCCGAGCACTTGCTCGTCCACGCGTCCACGCGTCCCCCGCCGCCGCAAGCGCAACCGCTCTTCGATCGATGGGCGCGCTCGACGCCTCATCCATCCCAGCCCCGGAGAAGATCATATTG
>JAIFKG010004773.1:0-14737 GCA_020351975.1 Phyllosticta ampelicida
CTACTACTCCTACTACTACTACTACTACTACTACTACTACTACTACTACTACTATTATTATGCAAAGGCACCGCCATCCAAAAACAGCAACATCTGTCATTCATGCTTTCATCTGCTCGTCTCGTTCGTCCATCATAGTGCTCTCTCATCCGTCAATCATGGTGCTCTCTCATCCGTCCATCATAACGCTCTCTAATCCACGCTCCAAGGCTCAGCCTGTCCAACAGCCCGCCCACCCCGTCCCATCCTGTCTCCCAAAAACGCCTCCCAACCAAGTAAGCCAACGGCTCTCCAAATGACAAAATATCCCCAAAAGGCATGGAAAAATGACGAATCTAAGCACTCACCGACTCCAACAACAACCAGTCAGTCCCACCCGCAACCCACACAGCGTCAAATCGTCAGCATCATCACACATGGCGGCCATCTCCACACAGAACCGTGCCCTCATCGAAGCACCAATGCTGCGCCAACCCACGCGCATCGCGACGGTTGGGCACCAAGCGGTTGCACCAGGCGCACCAGGCGCGGTTGTCGCCTTTTTTCTCGCGACCGAGGTATGTGTTATTGCTCTCACGCTCATCCTCGTATTCCTTGACCACCGCCCCGATGCGCACCATCTTCTTGACCTTCATGACGCGCCGCCCGCCGATGCCCTCGATTTCTTGCGCGAAGAACGAGTTGCCGCTCCACTCGTCGCGCGGCGTGCCAACCCCGTCGAGGCCGTTGTGCGCGCTGGCTGTGGCGGTGGCGACGCCGGGGGCTGTTGATGATGAAGAGCCGAGTCCAAAGAGAGGCTGGAACGGTGTGGTTGTCGAGGCAAGCTGCGCGTCGTTCGCGTTGCCGTCGACGCGGCGCTCCATGCCAGCGATTTCGTCAGGCGTGCCACAGACTTCGTGCTCGACGTCGCGGCCTCCTCGACATGCCTCTCCTAGACCGCAGACGACGCCTTCATGTCCTTCACCAATGCCAGTGCCAAGTCCACCCAGGTGGCTATATTTTGTGCGCCATGTCCACCCAAGTTGATATGTCTGGTCGGCGCTGCGCAGGGCGTGGCCGCACGTCTGGCAGAGCCACATTGTATCCGGACAGCTACAGGGTGTCCGGAGAAACGCGCGCGACGTAAAGGCCGGTTGGTCGTTGGATTCACTGTCTTCTGCTTGCTGAGCCCGAAGGGAACCCGGGGACGGTATATCTGGAGAGCTCGAGGGGCTGTACGCCGGCGGGGATGAGCCGGGAGGGGTAGTGCTGAGGGTGGAGCTGGAAGAGTAGGGCGACGGGCCGGGCGAAGAGCGCGAGCGGTAGGTGAGGAGGTTGCAGGACGGCCGAGGGGTGGTGATGGACGGAGACAAGACTTCTGCCAGAGGAGCCTTTACGCACGTCTTGCAGAGGCGGCGCAGACGGCCTGGTAGAGCGACGGGTGGTGGAGGTTTGCTGGTGCAATTCTGCGCGTCGGTCAGGTATCATCCATCCACCCAACATGTACTCACCCAGCCTGCGTGCATGCACAGCAGGGCTTGCTTCGGACTCGATGTTGACGAGCCGTCGCCGCAACTACTTACCCTGCAAACAACGACGCCACATCGTCTACACTCGCCAACCATGTCCCTCGCACACTTTCCAATCTTGCAGCTAGTCATACGATCACCGGGCCTCCTATCCGCGCCGTTCAGGGCTTGCCTTGACTCTGTCGATTGCTCATCGTTGGAGCATTTCAGCGACTGGGCCACGAGCTGGTTGCGATACTGGAGCAAGTTGGCGCGAAACTGGCGGCAGGTACGCGAAAGATCGTGCAAAGTGTTGAGGTCGAGCAGCGAAGCCAGCTGGGTCACGATGCTGTAGCCAAAACAGGTCAGCGCCAGCGTACTGCTGGAAGGGGGGGCGGGCTCCGCGGAGAAAAAGGCATAACTCACGGATAGCAGCCCAGGATAGCCGAGAAGGTATTCAAGTTGGGATAGGATCTCTCGTCGTCGACATGGTCGTTGACTGGGCTGGATGAAGGCTGATCGGCAGCCTCGTGGAACGACTGGTTATGGCGGGCGTAGGGGTCAGCCGGGTGCTGCGAGTGGTGAAGGTGCTCGAAAAAGACATCGTTCGAGTCGTCGTCGAGATCAAGTAGCACCACCATGGTGAAAGACAGGCAAAGGCGCCGGGGGCTTCATGGGAAGCGTCACGCCGGCGGGGGATGGACTGATAAGGCAGAAAATGTGCCGATGGTGTAGAAGAATTGGAGGAGACGGATGGTGGAAAGCGTGGCGCATGCCTGGCACTTGCGGGGTAGACACAAGGGCAGTCGGCCACCGGCCAGGCGACGGGGGAATGAAACTCACTCACCACGGCCATGGTCCGGGTCGGATAACTAAGAGATTGATTAGATTGATAACGCTTTTACCATGACCACCTCCATCATTTATACTCGGCACAATCAATTGCTCGCTCCGACGGCGGAGACTTTAGACCGTTTCGTTGCACCATTAACCGGCCCAATCCTTTCCGTCGTGAAGCAATTTGAGCATTCCGGCTCCGGTCATCGGCTTCGCGGGGCCGTATGCTTGTCAGTGCTGCACACATACCGTTACACCGGAGCCCATGACGATGACTGTAAGCAGCCTTGTTGCTTGCTCCCTGACGGATTTGATCTTTTTCACCCTCGAGGACGGCGGCCATGTCCGTGTTTATGCCGCTCGATTGTCGATTCCATCTGGTCCCTGGTTCATCTCCCTGCTAGTGTCGGTGTTGTATGATTTCTTGATCAACTCATCAACACCAGGGCCAGATCAACGCACATGACATTGAGCAAAATAAATTGAAACAAATCATTGGTATGAGACGGGTCAGGCGTTTTTAATCCAAACCCCTTTGGCCTCCAGCCTCCCCACAGCCACGAGCTCCGGCCGTCCCGTCCAGCCGATCATCGGCCATTTGGCGCCAAAACGCCTCTGTGTGTTCTCGCCATAGCAAAGTAGCAGCAATAAAGAAAATCCACCTCTCCCCGTAGCAAACTGGCCCGTCCGTGGAAAAAGACAAAACCAAGTGAACCGCGGAGCCTATTTACACTTGTAAATCCATCCCACTCGCAGGTGTCCCCAATTTTGCGCCGGTCGTAACGGGTGTAGGCGGTCGGGGAGCAAATTACTTTACAAGGTCGCAGCCATCGTTCAAAAGTTTCGAAGAAGAATGGAAGGAGAAGCTTTCTACTAGTGTATGGAACACACGTGAGAAGCAAATGAGGCAAGGTTTTGAAGAGAGAACAAAAGGCATCGCAACCCGTGGAACACGCCTCACATCTTGAATGCATAATGCTGTTGTTGGCGACACTCGCTTTTCCGTATGCAACCATGCCGCCTCAGCCTCACCTCCGCTGCATAGAGTTGGGGGGTGGCGGCTGTGGCATCGACATGCCCATGGGCGGGACACCGTTGGGAGGCATGCCCATGCCGTACGGATGCGCGTGCTGGTTGACGTCACCGATGAAGTTGGACATGGCCATGCCGCTGATGCCCTGCGCTTGCGAAACTGGACAATCCTTGTGAGCAAGAAGCATCGTCTTGAGGTTCACAATTTCTTCGCGCAGCTGAGTAATTTGCGCCGACAGGGCATCGTTTTCTGTGCTGAAGAGCTCAACTTTGGCCTGCAGATTGGCAAGCCATTGCTTCTTTCTTTGGCGACATTTCAAGGCAGCGACCCTGCAGCAGGTTAGAGACAGACCGAGACGTAGAGCAAGGGGAGAACAAACCTGTTGCGTTCTAAAAAGTTGCGCCTCTTTTCCTCGTCGGTCATCTTCTTGCCATCCTTGCCCTTGGCACCATCGCCACTGTCGTTCTTGCCGTTCTCGTCCTCGTCCTCCGAGTCATCCTCGGGTTCGACATCGTTAGTCTTGGTCTTCTTGTTTGCTGGTTGCTTGACAGCGCCGTCGTCGGCCTTTCTTCTGTTGCCAGCATTCTGACCCTTGCCGTTGACGTTCTTCTTCGGGCGACTTTTGGAGGGCTTGGCGTCCTCGCTATGAGCGTCTTCAGAGAAGTCGCCAGTGTCAGCTGAGCCAGACATGCTGGTGATGGAGTTTTTGTTTCGCTTCAAGGCAGATTGTTCTTGGCCTTGAGACGACATGTGATTGTTCATCTGTGCCATGGCAGCGCTGACTGGAGGCGGACCTGACATGTTGAATTGGTTGTTAGAGTTGGAGGTGTTTTGTTGTGCGTCGGCCCTGCTAAGACCAAGGAGCGAGGTCACCACATTTGCGTCATGCTGGCCAAATGGATCAGACTGCTGTGCCTGTTGTTGGGGCTGCGTGGTACGCTGTTGTGATGCAAAGGATTTGTTATCAGTGCTCTCAGGTTGTGAGGTCTGTTCCGTGGGCTGGGACGTTGGGGGATTAGCGCCTTGATTGAAGCCGCCATTCATCTTGAATGCAGCGCGGTAAAACTCGCTGGTGCTAGGGGTCGCGCCACCACCCTGCAGGGAGTTGAAGAGTGCCTGAGAGTTTGGACTTGGGGCAGGGAACATGGAGCCACCGCCACCCGGTGTGAGGCCTGTACGCAATGACGACTCGTTCGGAGTGGGAAAGCCACCCTTCCACGGCTCGCCAAAGTAATCACCTCCGCCGGTAGGACCGGCCAGCATTGCAGGACTCAGAGGCCCTGAGCGCAAAGAGTTGGGCCAACCCGGTGTTCCGCCTGGCAGCAACGAAGAGGGTGAGGTTAGACTGGCGACAGGAGGCAGCAAGCCTTTGCCGGGTGTCTCTGCAGAAGGATTGCCAAATGATTGTTCAAAAGGGTTGGGCTCCAAATTGAAATGACTACCCCCGTGCGCAGCGCTAAAGTAATCGGGACCGTCGCCAGAGGTGTTTTGCGTGGGCTTTGGAGGCGGCGCAAGCGGTGCAGTGGTTGTGGAAGCAGTGCCAGAAGCAACGGACGTCTTTGCGTCGCCAACAGCGTCTGAAGGAGCCTCTAGGGTATGGGTTAGAATGGAGTTGGCCAAGGGCAGCCGCGAGCCAGGCTTGGATGACGTACCTATTCTGGGTGTTGACGGATGGCGAGTGTCATTGTCGGGTTTCTGGCCATCTACATGGCGTCAGCACGACATGTTAACTAAGCGCAGGTACAGGCGAGGATAGGGCAATGCGTGCGTCACGGCGGCAGCAGGCGGCGGCGGCGGCGGCAGGGCCAGGACGCGTGGGATTCGGGCAACAACTCACCTTCAGCTTTTACAGAAGTGTCTTGCTTCGAGTCTTGAGCACTGGACATTGTAGGGGAGGATGTCGGCAAGAGTGTCTTGGCCAGCGGGTGGGTGGGAGATGGATGACGTATAGTGCGGTGGTGTCGATCCGTCGGTTGAGTCCGGGTGGGTGTACTTCAGGTCGGTCGGTCGGTCGCAGCCAACTTTCCTCGCCTCCCCAAACCAACTGCTTCCGGCGACGACGCGGCGCAAGAGGTGCAAAGGGCGCAAGAGGCACGGAAATCCGCCAGTCCTTTGTCTGGTGTCGCAGAGCGATGGTGGTTAGCAACGGCAATGGCAGCGCACTTGCAAGAGGATGGCGTGCTGTGTGATTTGTGGTCGCGGTCGCAGGAGAGGGCGGTTGTGTGATGGGCTATCTGTTTCGCCACCGGGCCAAGCAGCAGGCTTCTCACGACCACCACAGGAGCGCTCGCAGACTAGCAGCCGGGCAGGCTGCGATGCGGCCGCGATGGTACGGGAGGCTCCTTTACTCGCACGGCAAGGCAGGCTTGTTGGGATGGGGACGGGGATGGCCGTGTTGTGGTCGCGAAAAAGTGAAGACTCGGGGGTCTGGAGGCGTGACGCAATCCGATTCCCCTGATGGCGGAGCCGGCGACGAAGGGCGCACTCACGCTGGCAGGCTCTTGAACAAGGCGCGTCGGCGCGCAACGTGTTACTCGGGCGGTGGTCGATGGCAGATGGTACAAGGTGAGGCTGATGGGTAGCAAAGAGTGCCAATGCCGGCTTGATCCCAATGCGGGTGTCGTCTGCTGCGAGTCTGGCGATGATGATGTGATGGGTGACGTAGAGGCAGACCCGAAGGCATTTTTATCAGCGGCTTGACGGGATGACACACGAACGTACACGTGACCCACAGTCAACTCATCCCCTGCCAATCACCTCGGAGTCCTCCTACGCGTTAGTCCATTCGCAAGGCGCGGCGCCCTTTGCAACACCAATGAACTGGCATTCCCCACCACAGCTATCAAAACTCCCCTGCGTTCCAGCCTCCAGCTAGCCATTGTCGCCGTGTTGTTGGTCGTCGGGACAAAAAAAAGCAAAAAAGCCAAAAAAAAAGACATCTGCCGTCTGATCGCCGGTTGCCTGTCAGCCCTCCTAGGTAGACCCGTAACAACATGCCGTCCGTCAACCCTGGCTCCCACGACACTTGACATTCCCTTGGTCTCCCTCAACTGCCACGGTACGTTGTGTAGTTGAACGGTCCCAAAAGCAACGGGACGTGGTAATGCTCATCCCTCGCCCGAACCACAAATCTTACTTCGACCTCCGGAAAGAAAGCCGCGACTCCCCTCGACTCCCAGTATGATTGCGTCTCGAAGCGCAGCGCAAACACCAAGTCTTCCTTGTCCTCCAAAAGGTCTGCTTCATTGTTTACCTTGTGGTCGCCACGTCCAAACAGCGCCTCCAGTGACGTAGTGCCAGGCGTGGCTTCTGCTGCTCGTGTCGTCCATGCCGCCACGCGCCCATCCCCGTTTGTTGTGGCCGACAGTTGTGTCATCGCCAGCGACTTTGAAGGCGAAAGCAGCGTCAGTGTGACTGGCAGCCCGGCGGCGGGGCGCCCGGTCGTCGTGTCTAGAACGTGACAGGTAATTGGAGGACGTTGGGGCATTTGCGACTGTGCACGAGATTGCGCCATGGCGATGGTGTCGGCGTTGAATTTATTGTCGTTGTGGTGATTTAGAGCTGACGGCGCACTGCCGCCGACCGTGACGGCTTGCTGCTGCGTTTTGGCGTCGGCGAGTTGAGCAGCGATGGCAAGGGCGCGGTTGACGGTTTCGACCTTGGGCTTGGGCATCGAGGGCCGTGATGGCTTCTGCTAGCAATGAGGAGGCGAGGACGGTGTAGCTGGCACAAGGTCGACGGGGAGTAGTAGTAGTAGTAGTACGAACCTTACATCGGTCCCCGTCTTTGGCACCGACATGACGTGTGGATACTCCCAGCCAGGTATCTATCTGTGCTAGGGCCGGCGGCTCGACGTTGACCTGGGCTGACGGCAGGTTGCTGCCATCGGACGGCCCCCGCCGCGCCCCTGCATCAATGCCCGAACACATCTCTGACTTGATACCTGCCAGATTCTCATGACTCGCTGCGTCTCGTCTCGACGTAGGCCATGGATCTAGCTGCGCATGCCTCGACGTTTATTCATCCATCGACCAGCCGAAAATGACCAGGAAAGTCGTTATGTCAATCAAAGCGCTTTGGTGTTGCGGGAGACAGCCAAGATGGTTTCAAGGCAAGTAAAACTTTTGGCAGCAGTCAGACTAAGATCAATGAGCAAGGAGACATAGGTGAGCAAGACAAAGCATTACATGTGCCCTAACAAGATAAGAGTCGAACCCCAAAATCGGACCAGAGCACACACACCATCGCCGCAGAATGGAAAAACGGCAAGACAGCAACAACGAGTGATAAAACGCGGATACGTATGCGCCCTTTCAATGATATAATTTCTGGATCCTTCTAGCGCCATCTACCTCTACCCGCCTAAGAAAAATACATAGCTCTCCATCCACCCCGTGAGACGTAAGTTGATTTCCCAATCAGTCAACCAATCCTGTAATTAGTCCGCATGAAGCCAAAAGAAATGTAATAAACAATAAGCGAGGATGCGACGAAACAATGTCGGGTAGAGGGAGGGAACAGTCCAATACTTTCTCATTCGTCAATCAGATCAGGCAAGGAAATCACAACAGCAATAAATCACAATCGATCAGTAACCCGAATCGTCCCAACCCATCCCTCGTCCCATGCAACTCGGATCTTCACTCTCTCTCACCCCATGGCCCGAGGAGGCCTACTCGGCCATCTCCCCCGGCTCCTTGATGATGCTGCTGTGCATGGCTCCTGCCGCGTTCTCTGCCTCCTCCAGAATTACTACCACTAACGGCTCCAGCCACACCGACAGCGCTGCTCGTGGCCGTCCCGGCCACTCCACTACCTCCAACACCCGACCCGGCGGAAGCACCGCCAACAAAGCCAAGTGCACCAGTTGGCCCTGCGCCTGCTGCCACTGCCCTATCCCTTTCTTTGATGAGTTGCTTATCCAACTTTTCCAGACGCTCGCGCTCTTTGCGGCGCTCACGCTTTTCTTCCTTGTGTCGCCGGCGCTCTTCTTCGCGGGCTTCACGGTCGGCATCGCGCTGGTCGGGATCTTTGTCCTTGTCCTTGTCTTTGTGGCTCTTGTCTTTGTCTTTTTTCTTCTTCGCAAATGGGACCAACCCACGCAAGCCTCGTCCTTCACGCTCCCCACGCTCGTTGCGGTCACGTTGGTAGTGGTGCGAATTCGAGTGCGAGTGTTGGCTTTGGCTGGTGCTTGGAACGTGTCCGTGACTGCTGTTAAGCGGGTCAAAGACTTCGGCATAGTTGCGCTCCATCTGGTTGACTGCAGTCCCAGGAACCGGCACGAAGCCTGGATTGGAGCTTGGGCTATTATTATTTGCGATGTAGGGAGGCCCGCCGACGGCGCCGGCAGTGGTGGGAGCAGACACTGCCTTGGGCCGAGATGGCAATGCCGCACTGTGACTGCCATGATTTGCTGTGCTCGATCCAGAACCCATCATGCTACCAGAGCTTGCGACTGAGTGGCTCAGTGGTGGGAGCGCCGTTGTCACCTCACCTTCTGAGGCCCCATCATCGTAAGCACCACCGGGCGAAGATGCGCTGCTGTATATCGGGAGCTGGGTTGCCACATGGGGGAGAGGGCGATGTGATGGAACCGTATGCGAGGAGCCAGGAGGACCGGCAGGAAGTACATGACTTGGCTCATTCTGGAGGCTGTGGTTCAGACTTTGCAAGCCCATGTTTAGAGCGTGGTGTATCGCATGGGTTGATGTTTGCTGCGGAGCCCAGCGATTTCCGCCAGTGGCCGGTGCGCTGTGCATGCTCTGTGGGCTTGCGGCGTATACACTGCCCGGAGAGCTAAAGCCACCGCCCGCCATTCCTCCTGGCCCAATGCCAGCAGGTTGTGGGGAAGGATGGTACTGTGAGCCTGGATGATGGTACATCTGAAAGGCACTCTGTGATGCGCTGTGGTGAAGCGGCAATGGTTCAGAGCCGCCAGCGTCTGCTTCGTGTGCTGAACGCGGCGGCGGCGCCTGCTCCGACACGTCCGCTACGCTAGAATCTTGACCATCATCATCCCCTTCATCTTCGTCGCTAGTCTCCTCTATGCTGTCTTTGACACTTCCAGCCCCGCTCGCGAGCCCGGTCTCGGTCGAGCTGGGAGCATAGCGGCTCGAAGACTGAGGCGTGTTTGCGGAACCGGCCGATCTTGCAGGTGAGGATGCTGTAGCGCGGTGGTTTGCCACGATTTGGGACATGCTGCGCACGCTACCTAAAGTGCCCGCCGTGGTCGAGTCCGACATCCGTACCAAGTCGCGCTCGTTGTAGTCCCAAGGATCCCTTGGCCACAAGGGGTTGGATCCTTGTATCGGAAATGATGGCGAAATTGGCCCACCTTGTATGGGTAGCGTGCCAATTGTAGTGGTGGGGGATATCGGGCCCGGAGACTGAACGACTTGCGATGTGGTGTCGACATCAAGAAGTTTCCGCCCCGGGCTTCCAGTCTTGGAAACCAGCGGTGTGTCCTGTGGTCCGCCAGCGCTCTCAGCCGTACGATCGTCAGAGGCGTTGATCTCTAGCTGTTCCACAAGCTCTTCCCACTTGACGCTCAAGTTGCTGCTCGGCCTCTCCGCCCGCTCAGCCCGTTCCAAGCAGTCCCGCGTCCGCGCGTTGAGCGTAACGCAGATGTTGTGGAACTTTCCTAGATCGCCATCTTCTTGTGCCAGATTTTCGGCAAGGTCTCCTGCGTTGTCCAGCCAGAGTTGCACCAGCTCAGCAAAGTTCCGCGCGTGGTCGATGAGATACGGTAAGCTCGGGAAGCCCTCACGACTCGTCGGTGGTAATCGTTGGAGTATCGCGAGCGGTGTGCTGTACGATGGTGGAATCGGAGTTTGTAGTGGAGTCGTCGGGGAAATGGCGCAGATGCTGTCGATGAAATCTTTGAATTGCTGGCGGTGGTTGTTGAGGAATGCGTTCATGGGTTCCATCCAATGTTCCTTGGCTCCCAATGTCGACATGTTGGCGAGGCCTTGCAATGACTTGGCGACCAAGGTCAAGGTACGACGTGCACGTATTTTTGGATGGTCTTTACGACATGTCAGTCATGCACATTGGAGAAACGATGTCTTCCGGGGCTTACCTTTCAAGAGCCCAAAGAGCTTGGGATTCAACACAGCAGGACAGAAGAACCGAAGGAATAGAAAACCACTGACGGAAGAGTACGTGACCGTCCGCAAGAAGTCGCCATACCTATCCTCCGCACAGGCACGGATATGCCGAAAGATCAAACGCAGTTCCGGTGGACACCTGTTCACGCTGTTGTAAATAGCACTCCAGAGGTCCTCGGTCACCTGAATCAGACGCTTCCAATTCCTATCAATCTCGTGCTGGCTCTGCACGCGGTTTGGATCGACTTCGCATTCGGGATCGCGATCGGCGAGTTCTTGTAGCTTTTCACCGAGCGTCTCTTCCAAGTACTCCTTACCTAAACGCTTCATGTGGTAATCCAGAGCCTTGGTAAGCAGAGTGTTGCCACGGAAGAGTAAGTTGGCCTCGAGTTTGGCGTTGTTCCCCATGTCTCGGACAACGAGCTCGCGGTCACCTGTGTTGGTATATGTCGTTTGGCCATCCTCACCCGAGCCCATGCGTCTGCTGAATCGCAAACGGCTCACAGATGTCTCCTTGAGCGTACCGTCGATTTCGTCCTCGACCAAAGCCATGATCCACTCGCTAGCCTGGCCCGAAACCTGGAAGATGTTGAGAAGGCACTCGCTCAGGCGCTTGAGCTCGCCAGGAATCATTTGCGCAATCTGGACGGTCAGGCCGTTGGAGAAACGATGCAGCAGTTCCGACATGGGCTGGTAGTCACGTGCCATGAGAATGACGCCCTCGTCCGATTTGACACACACCAACAGCTCACCGACCGAATTGCCATACATGTTCATCATGGGCCACCATTTTTCTACTTCTTGCCCCGAGTCCATGTCGTCGAGATAGATGTCCACCTTTCCGCAGGTCTGGTCGAATGAAATACTGGTGTAACCGCCAGATCCATCCGGCACGGCGAAAGCATCTTTTGCTTGGGGGGCAGGCCTTGCGCTCGTGTTTGGAGGACTCGACGGCCTCTTTTTGAGCAACAGACTCGCTGTCGAAAGAACAGCTGGAAGGTCCCCAAAGTCAAACTCTTCCCTCCAAAATGGATCGCTCGCATCCTTCATCATCGTTCTTGCGCGCGTCTCGCCGTCCAAAAGAATCTCGACGTAGTAGCCGCCCTGATACTCCCTGCTTCCGGAAGAAGGCCGCTGCGCATGCATGGTGCGGCCGTCGTTGAGTTTGGGGGAGAGGGGCGGCGGTAATCTGGCCTCGATGATCTTGACGCTGAGGGATCTTTCCATGCGGAACATGTCGAGGGAGTTTTGCGCCAATTCTCGCTTGGGCGGGTCGGTAAGGAGATCCTCCGGACGGCTCGTTGATGGCTGCTTTGGACCGTACAACTGGGGTATCGTAAAGGCGCGCAAGAGTACAATCCAGACCTCGTACTGCACACGCGAGTCGAGAGAAAGGAATATGGGACGGATAAGTGACAATGACGAGGAGGCGGCTGTGTACTGTGGGTAGATGGCGATGCAAAAATCTGAGTCGAGGACGGAGGGGTCCAGTCGCTGCACAGCGCATCGCGAGAGCTGCGAGAGCTGCACAACCGAGACGAGGGTGACGTCCGTATCCGAATAGAGCTTGAGCTCGCCGTTCTCCCGAAGAGTGCAGGACACTCGCCGCCATCTGCGCGCTCCAAAACTCTGTAAGCGAGTGACGGGAGCAGGTCTGGCAGGGACTGGCGATTGCACTAGTTGAGTTGGCGCCGGTTTGGGACTCCCCGCGTTTGCGTATGAGACATTGGTGTCCCAGTATATCATTTTTCCAACTTTTATTATTGGCGCCTCTTTCAATAAAGAAATTTCAGAGTGCCTCCTATTGTCCGAGCCGGATCGGCAAGACGACTGCGAGAGAGCTTCTTGCGGCTTTGCCATCTTGTTCTGTATTCCCTTGGGTCGAATTGGTTGCCAGCAAAGAAGCGCGGCGAACCACGAGTCGTATTCCTCTTGCGTTGGAGGCCGGAGGTGCACCTCCATGCTGGAATTGTGTAGTGCGACATCGACGTAGGCGGTGTAGGATTCGGCATCGTAGGCGGTCCTTACCCGACAGCCCCGCAGATCTGGTATTAGTGTCCTGTGGTACGAGTGGTCGTTCTTTGGCTCATAAACCAAGCTTCCTGTCTCCTCGTCGATGTAGCAGTATGACAGGGCCCAGGGACTCGACTCGCCTCTCCTGAAGGCCAGCATACCCTTCATGCGCCCACATGTCGACCGCATCAACTTGAGAATCTTTTTGGCGTCTGACGCCGGAACTGGAGAGACCCATGAGTCCGGTTGGGCCGGGGAGTGGTGTGAAACGGGGGATTGCGCTCGTGGAGGGTTTTTGGTCAAGCGCGCCCTGGAGCCGGCCGAGTTCGTCCGAGACGAGGTCGGGGCGGATGGAGGAGATATGGATGGATGGCCGATGGAGTGTACGGTATCTTCGAGGCCGGGGAAAGAGGTCGAGCTGGTTCCTGTCGAGTGCACCGAGCCGATTCGATGGCGACTTTTGGCGAAGAGCGAGGCGGGCGATCTGTCTCGCGACGGCCGCTCCTCGAGAGTACGAGTTCTCGGCCTGTTTGGCGTTTCCCTTGAAGTCCTCATGGCGTACTCGCCATCGTTGGATGATGATCGTGTCACGATGCCGCGGCGCTTCGAGGGGTCGTGGTTGGAAGCGGTCTTTGGGGAGGTGCCGGGCGAAGGATTGGAGCCGTCGAAAGCGGTGGCGCTGCTGCCGCTGGGCGCGTGCAACGGACGGCGCGGGTGCGAGGGGATAGGATTTGATTCTGGCGTGACGGGGCGGATGGTGGAGGCACAGAGGCGAGCGACGGTAGAGATGTTGGTTGTGGGAGAGGTGGTCTGGGAGGACTCATCCTGGTCGTAAGGCGGTAGGTGGTCTGGGGCGTAGTTGGACGACCTGTTGCGCCGCGAGGGCCGGACAGCGTCCATGATGCGGCACTAGTCGACGATGGTATATTATCCAGCCGAAGGTGCGCGCGACGAGGGACGCGGGGCGAGAAAGCAGCTCTATTGTCTTTAGTCGTTCAGCACCACAGCCAGGCTGCCAGACAGCCAACCAGCCAGCTGCACGGCGCGTGTAACCAGCGGTTGTGAAAGCGTGACGAACCTGAAATCTCGGCTGTGAGAGGCCCGAGCGAGCAAGCAACTGGCTGTTCCCAAAGCTGTCCCTACTACGGACACCAGCGTGCGCGGCGATAAGGCAAGAACAATCACGACCAGTGTGTACGGCGAGCGCCGGCATTGGAACCCGCAGCCTGTCCTGTCGCGATGCGGCTGGGTCAGGAAGACATTCGGGACGACGGCGAGTCGGGCGGGCGGGCGGTTTGGCGGGGCGCTCGGCGGCGTTGGTTGGGTTAGGCGGTGCGGCGGCTTCGGGCGAGCAGCAGAGGAGACGAGGGAACAGGAGGTGAGGAGGGTAGTGGGGAGTGGCCGGATTGGCGAGAGAGGGGCGTTGTTTGTTGCAGGACGAAGGACGCCTGGCCTGGCTGGCTGGCGTAGACGCTGGCAGCAGTGCAGGTGTCAAAGGCCCAAGGTCCAAGGTCCAAGGTCAAAGGTCCAAGGCCAAAGGTCCAAGGTCAAAGGTCCAAGGTCAAAGGTCCAAGGTCAAAGGTCAAAGGTCAAAGGAGATGGAGCCGTCGTGTTCCAATAGATGTTTCCATGGGTCGCCGGCCCTGTTCGGCTCGTGCAGGGGCAGCATAGACGAGCGCGACGACTGCGGTGAGCGCAACGAGGTCAGGGAGACGGAACAGGCGCGAGGCAGGGCTGAAGCAGACGAAGAAGAAGAAGAAGAAGAGGGCGAAATTGGATTGGATCGGATTGAAATGGAGTGCAATCATGAGACACCGCGTCCACGTCCAAGTCCACGTCCCAGTCGGAGTCGCAGTCGGTTCGCTCGAGTCCAAGACATTCGCTCCTTTGGTTCCAGTTGAAAGAAGCTCTCTATATCCGTCTACGGGTTTAAAATTGCACCCGCTGGTCGGGTCGTTGCACAGCAGCTCCTGAAGCACTTTGATTTTTGGCCTACTACTGCCACGCCTGCATGACAAGCTGCCGCAAGCACTCAATCCTTGACATTGCAGCACCCGCGTGTTGGGGTTCAGAGTGACCTGCATCGCATCGCATCGCATCGCATCGCATGGTTTTGCCGGGAGCTGATGTATGCAGCCTGCTTCGCCCCCTGCCGGCGAAGTGTAGGCTGTCCACGAGCACCAAGATTTTCCTACACCCACTAGGCACCTACACACACACCTTCTACCCACCTACCCACCTACCCACCTACCCCCTAACCC
>JAIFKG010004780.1:0-14302 GCA_020351975.1 Phyllosticta ampelicida
ATAATAATCCAAATATTATAATTGGTCCCACCCCCAACCGCCCCCCCAAAAAAAAAAAAAAAAAAAAAAGCCATGTCCCCATGCCAATCCGCCTCCCTTTTCGGAACCACCAACTCCCATCCTGGCTCGTTGCCAACCTTTCCTCCTGCATCTTGCTTGTCCCGGTGTGGCCTGCTATGGTCGACGGTGTTGCCATGGCGGCCGTGCGTGGGTCGTCTTGCGTCGATATGGCAAGCTTTGGTCGACGCAGAGCAGCCAGCCGTGCGTGGCGAGAGGGGCCGCAGCAGCAGCAGCAGCAGCAGCTCCTGATACCATCTGAGCAGGTGGGGATCGGAGCTGGTGATTTGGATGCTCGGGCCGGCGCCCTAGCTAGCAGTGTTTGCGCGGGCTTGCCGTTTCCTCTTGTGTCCTGTCACCCTTCGACTCCATGGCGCCTCTCTTTCCCATTTCCCCCCCACCCCTTTTCCGCTCCTTCAGCCATGACGGCCGCCAAGAATGATCCTCTTAGCGTCCTCTTCGGCAGCCGGCCAAAGCATCATCCTCAGCTCATACGGAAGCATCTTCACCGCCGCCGCCGCCGCCGCCGCCGCCGTCTAAACCAAATGGCTCGGCAGCAGGAAATTCGCAATGCCCTCCTTGACCGCGTACTCGTGCCCGCAGTTTGCGCAGACGAGCTTGCCCTGCGCAATCGTCGTCTCGACGAGCAAGCCGTGCAGGTCGCGCGCCAGCTGGTTCGCCTCTGCTGGCGTGTCGTCCACTGCCGCCGCGTCGGTCGAATCAGCCGGCGCGAAGAGCGCCGCGGGCTCGGGTGCTGTCTCGGGGAGCGCGGGGAGGCCGAGCTGCGTTTGACGGTGCACGGTTAGCGCCGGGCTTGTCCTCGAGGAGCAGGGAGGACATCGTGGCCCAAGAATGCGACGTACCTCTGCTGCCAGCGTGCGCAGAGCCTCCCAGTCCAGCCGCGGCAGGATGTTACTGATGAAGGGCACGTTGAGCTCCGTTTCGATCATCTCGAGCTCGGCATCGCGCGGATGTAGCGGGAATGCGGCGGCGCTCGTCTTGCAAGCTTTACGTGCGCAGGTCAGGAAGTTGAGCGTGAGGAGCTTCATTTTCGCGTCGACTTTTTTCGCCGGTGTGCGCTTGTGGTGAGTTTGGTGGGGTGCACGATGCGATTTCGAGAGATGCAAAGAATGGCTTCGAATCCTTGTGTGCGAGGGCTGTGGGATGGTCGTTGGAGACAACGGCGGTGGAGCGTTGGGGCGCAATCGATGTTGCTGGTGGCTTGGTTGCTGGAAATTTTGTCCGGCGTCCCGAAACGAGTCAGTGAGGCTCCGCGTTAAGCTTATCCCCCCGCATTTTGCGCCAGTACTATATATCATCGCCCTTGCTTAATTGAGATCATGTATCCACCCAGACTCAATTTGATGCGAGTAACCGAGAATGCGATAGGTACAATGGGAAGCTGCAAAAGAAATGCCAACGCTCTGCAAAACGCCCAAATCTGGGTATCTTTGGATAGAAATTCAACGCAAAGGTTCATCGCCCAGAGACCAAACATGACGCCAACGTGTAAACATGCCCTAATACTTCGCAATTACAGGATGGAGAAGAGAGGGGCATTTTGGTGAGCGATCATCACTCAAAAAACATGTCAATTGCATCACCATCCTCAAAGTCATCTATCTCGGCCATGGTGCCGCCAGGGTCAAGACGCTCTCCGTCAAAACACAGATATGGCTTCAAGTGCGTCGTCAGCTTCATCCTGTTGATGGCAGAATTCGCAATTTTGCCGAATTCGGTAGACTGGCCATTGTTAGTATATACTACTTTTGCAATCGAATGGCAGTTAGGAGAGAACTTGCAGGTTTGACAATGAACTTGCAGTCTTTGTAATCCTTGGTTTTGACCACAACCTTGATCTGCTTCTCCTCGGGCTCGGGTTCTGGTTCGGGTGTCGGTCGACGCTCCATCTTTCTTTTGTTCTCTTCCATGTCTGCTGCATAAATCTCCTTTGTTGTTGCTTGGAGAACGACTTTGTTGATATCCTCATCCCAGTCTAAGCTCTTGGAGTTTCGGTTCACAAGCTCTCCTTCAGAGTTCAGGCAGAAGCCTAGTGCTCTGGATGTGGCGACGTCGTAAAGTTTGATCCCGCGATGGGTGAGGAACACTGATTGAGTCATTTCCTGGTCAAATCCCTGCCTTGCGCACCACGCCTCGCGGACTTCTTTGAGGCGTTGTGAAAACCGGCGCGTCACCAAAAGAGGTTTCGTGTTGGCTATCCTCGGATCGATGAGAATCTGTATGGGAGGATCAGGTTTACTTGGCGATAGAGGTGTGCCTGTACCAAGAGATGACGCCGATCGTTGACGCTCAATTCCTGCAACTGGAGGCGTTGCCCGAGCTCTTTGTGCTTCAGCTAGCCTTTTCCTGCGCCTAGACTCGCGTATCATCTCGCGTATCTCTTCATCAGACTCGTCAATGTCATCGTCCGGGTCGGCTGGCTTGGCCGGTGCGTCTGCCTTCGTTTCGGTTCGTGCAGCATCTTCTGTTGCGTCCAAGTCATGCAAGTCGATCATCGCCGGGTTCTTGGTCGAGATTCCTATGGATCCCATATGTATGTCTTCGTTGCCAGAGGGCCCTGCCGTGATCGATTCTGACCGTTTCGATATTTCTTCGTACCGTGACGAGAGCGACGTGGACGAGCGTTTTGTGGGAGGCGAGGACGAGAGTGCAGCGAGCTTCTTCTCGTCCAAAGACGACTCGCTTTTCCTATTTACCGGTGAGAATGTAGACCGCATTGTTCGTTGGCTGTTGGTAACCGACGCCATGCAGCCTTCCGTCGCCGAAACCTCGAAATCCTCAAGGTCATTATCTTCGGTGTCGTGACTTATCCGTCGACGCTTGCCCTCGCGTTGCTTTCCAACCTCTCTTTCCCGTTCTTCCTTCTTCTTTTTCCGCGCGGCCAATTCTTGTTCCCGTTTGCGCTCTTCCGCTTCTTTGCGCCTGCGCTCGTCGTCGGCCGTAATGATAGAATATGTCTGCTTGGAATGATCAAACATTGACAAGGGATCGTCGGTTTCCTTTTTCGTCTGCCATGATGTTTTTTTGAAAAAGGTCCGCTTCGTTTTGGGCGCGTTACTGCTCGACGGCGTGTCGCTGTCGGGCATGGTTAATTTTGGAGGCTATGAAAAGGGCAGGGCGTTGGTCATCGGCGAGGTGATGCTCGACAAATCTTGGAGGCTTGGAAAAATCTACAAAATGGTCCAAGGAAGGCGAAGATGAGGCGCAAGAGGTTAATGTTGCAGATGATCGGCGTTAGCGCAACCGCTGTTCGGCCGGCCGACGGACACGCAGTCACGAGCAACCGCGCCCGTGCTAGAAGAACTCTGTTGGAACAACCGTCTTGATACCGCTCTCAAAACTCAATCTGTTTTCATCTATTCGCTTGCCTAGAATGGAAAACGGCGCAGCCGAGGCCAAAGACCCCTCGGGCTTCCTGAGCGAGATTATCGGCGCCCCCGTCACCGTGAAGCTGAACTCTGGCGTTGTCTACAAGGGTGTGTGATTCGAGCTGGCTCCGAGCAGACTGGCCCACATCGGCTTGCTGACTAGTATGCAGGCGAACTTCAGTCGGTAGATGGCTACATGAATATTGCGCTGGAGCAGACCAAGGAGTACGTCCAGGGCAAGTTGCGTAGGGACTATGGCGACGCGTTCGTAAGAGGAAACAACGGTAATTATTCCACATTCACATCAAGATCATCAATCAGCTCACAGTTTCCAGTCATGTACATCTCTGCAGACCACTAGATAGAGATGGGTAGGTCCCAACAGTTGGGCGAAGGCGCCAGGACGAGAGACCCTGAACCCAGAGAAGAATTTCTCCCGAAAGCCCGTTGAAACGAGCAGCTATCCATCCATTCAACCTCTCTCTTCACCCAACCATTGCTTCCAACTCTGGTCATGGTGATAAAATTGCACCTCGGGCTCGCGCGAGGGCTAGGTGCTTGTCATGCCAAATGGCAGCGGCCCTGCAGCAACCAAAACTGGGTAATGTTCCTCCGCTTCAAAGGTGGTCGTTTTTGCAAGTCGATCATCAGTATCAGTCATCAAAAATCAAACTACAGAGAACCATGTGTAGAGGAATCCTCACATGCTTCCCACTTTCTGCGAGACGTGGTGATGCATCGCTGAATAACGACTGGAAAGCCAAAACAAAAAGATATCATGTGCTTCATCTAGTAGCACAGCTCGAAATTCTAGAATGAGTGGAAAGATCGGAGTGTGCCCATTTACAGCAATTTCCTGGCGCTCGGTGACGCCCGTGAGTTTATCGTCAACCACGGAGCTGAGAACGAAGCAAACAGTCGTTGATCTTACAATGTTTGCCATTTTGTGCTTGAAATGTTGCAATCATAACCTGGGTTTTATGCTGTGCTTGCCATCAACTGCTCATCTCATCTTTCTGGAGTACGTCCTGTATCCTCTTGATCAAAAGACCACTGCAAATCTCCCGATATGGTCCCTGAATTGGAGGTTGGTTGAGTCGGGTAGTCGGGATTGAGCGTCGCCAGTGGTTTGGTTCTTTGTCCACCGCGGACTCAGTGCTCTGGTTGGCTGGTTGGCTAGTTGCTTGGTTGAGATGATACGTGTACTGGCCTCTGTCTATCTACACTGAATGAATGCCGGGAGACAAGGAAGCTGGAGAACTGGAAAAGGACGTATGCGAGTTTTTGAATTGTGGGTTGAGAGAGTTTGGGATGGCGGACTTTGGGCAGTCTGAATGTCCTCTGCCTCTTTTCTTGTGCAACGTGCGAATACTCATGAGTTAGGCGTAGATGGATTTCGCGTTCGTTTGCGGGGACAGACAACTTGCTTGTTGAGCTGTACGGCTGTCTGCGTTGATTGAAAGGGAAGAAGAAACAAACAAGCATTCAATGCAGCAAAGCCCAAAAAGAGAAATCAATACCACCAAAATTATCGCTCTTGCTTCTGTACGTACGGCAGACTGTCTACAGTTCTGCGTCAAAATATTAGAACCACGCTCGCAAGATCGCCCGTCCCTGTCCCTACGCATTATCTACTACCCTGCAACCGACGCCCGTGTCTTTACCGAAGCGTAATGGTCCCACGCTCCAGACTGCTCCCGAAGAATACAATCCCAATCCAGCCAACAGCGGCGTAACTACTTCAACCATGATTCGGATCGGAACCCGACTCCTCCCCTGTTACTAACTGGTGAATCGTCGACGCCAGTTTCTCAGTGTAGGATTAGTGTCGACGGGGCGTCTCGAAAACCGTGTCCAACCATGTCGAAAACGCTCCCAGCCATGCCGAAACAGCCAGCAAACTACGACTGTCTCGTCGCCCTCCTGGCAGAAATCTTCTTGTGGATGAATAAAGAGACAAGAAGAAGGCCGATGACACCGACGATGCAGAAAACGAGGATGACTCCGGGTTCGCGGGCGGCAAAGTTCTTCTTGCGCTTGAAGAGCTGGTGGACGGGTGACGAGTCAAGAGACGCGGCGCTGCGCGCGAGAAGCGAGAGAGCAGGCATGTTGCGCGGCGGGCCGATGTGATGGTATGTTTCGCGTCTGTGGAGCCGCGGCTGCGAGATGGTCAGTCTAGTCGCTCGCTTCGTGGTGGAGACTGCCCCGCAAATGCTTCTTGAAAGATGTCAAGACAGGTCGAGTCGCAAAGAGCGCACTTGCTCCCGGACAGAGCGGATGGTGAAAGCTAATCGTGACTTGCCTGTGGCTTATCTCGGTAGGTAGAAAAGATGCTTAATGCGATTGTGGTGATAGCAATGACTAAAGCTCCTTGGGTGCGCTGAGAAACAGGAATGGATCAGTCAGAGTGACGGTCATCTCTCCCCAAAACAAAAGTCAATGGGGCGAGCGATGTAAAGATGGATGGACGGCTATGTGCAAAAGGCGGAGAAGGCCAACGATGGTGGCGGTCGGGAGCCAGGTGTGGTATCACTGGCCGCTGGCATGCCGGGAGACAGAAAGAGAGAATCGAGGCGCGTGGCGTCGCGAGGGAGAGCCAATTGGTCATGCAAGAGAAAGAGAGCTACCGCACAACGACGTACCTCTGAGACGCAGTGGTGGGGATACAGGACGCGCAACGGGTTGCAAATGGATATTGTGGCCAATTGACGAGTAGACGGGGAGCAGTGGTGAGAGGAGAGGAGAGGGCGAGGGGAGGGGAGTTGGGTCAGCAGAGAGGAGCAATGGATGGCAGGTAGGCAGGGCGTCGGCAGAGAGGAGGAGCCGATTGCAGACAGGAAGGGCGCTGTTGTTTGGAGGCGAGTGCGACGACGGCAGGCTAGCTAGGGCGGGTTGGGCATAGCGAGCGGGATGCTTGTTTACGGACTCTCTGCCTCTTCTGTGTCTCGGTCTCGGGCACATGGCAGTCCGCGTGCAGTCTCACCTCTCGACCTTATTATTCCCATGGTCGCTGCGATGGTCTGCTCTGCGCCTGTTTGCGGTGGTGGAGGGGGCCACGGCCACGCCAAAAGAGGGCACACTGCCACTGGGCCGCTGGGCCGCTGGGCCGCTGGTCTCGCCTCGCCTCTCCTTCTGCTCGTCGACGTCTTGGGTCGAACAAGGCCATTGTCGTTACGCCCGCCGGCCGTGGGCATGGCTGGAAGCTGTGGTTGCTTCTCAAATCATGTCCTTTTTCTTCAAGCTTTGCGCCGGCAACTGGGTGATGATGCACGGACCGCCCGCTGTTGTCCACCTAGTTGTAGGATCTGCTCTGGGTTCGGCACGCTTGAGCCTTTCTCCACACGAACCTTGTGCCTTGCGCGCTTCCCTCGACGACCGAAGTCAAAGTTTCTACTTCCTTCGAACAAGGCATGCTTCTTCGGTGGCAGCTTATGCCATCTCCTGCTGGTCCGGAAGAGCCAAACTGAGAAAGCATTACGCCTGGTAGGCATCATCGTTTTTCGACTCAAAACACGAAACATTAGCTCGCCTCCCATTGCCCGGAATTCAGATAAAGCTCACCAGGGGTTCCAGGATATCCCACTAGTGCTCGGCAGGGCTCCGTGGGGATTGCGGTAAAAGTTGGAAAACTTTCAGTTGAAAAGTTCGTCCGAAATGATCATAGTTACGTCCTTCGTATGGACTCCAGCCAAGTGGATTGGCCAGTGATGAACGGGTGAAGCGCGGCGGGAAGTGGGAACTGAAATACGGTAGGTCGTCCAATACCAAGTAGAGCTTGAGGATTCATATGGCGCTCTGGCAGGCGTGCTCTCCGGGACTGGACATTGATCGAAGGGCTGATGGAAATTGCCCAAGTCGATGGCATGGTTGGCCCTACTGTGTGGTAAAGAAGAGACGTTGAAGTGTGGATAAACCCGTGTCCAAAAGAAAAGAGTCGGCGGTCTGAGAGACGAAGAATCGTTTATGGGAGTTGCAGAAGCCATGTTATTGACTCCGGGTTCCTTCAAGCAGCTTTGGACAAGCAGGAAGTGAGGCAGGTGAGCAATGACCCCCATAGCTAAGTCACCATATCCTCCACCTCTTGAATCCGGGATTCTTGGGCTTAGGCTTCTTAGACTCGCACTCCTTGGACTCGGAAATCTTGGGCTGCTTCGTTGAGGAATTACAGGACTTGGGGTTTGGTAGAGAGAAATCCCAGTTTTTCCTTATGTACCATGAAATCTGAGCGGTTGGAGGAATGTCCGGTAGGTTGGCATTATCCATTTTTCGTCCAACCACCATGAGGATCTGGATTGGCAACATTTTTCAATTCAAAGGTTGTGGAAGAGAATATTTGGATGTTGATGGGGCTCTCACTCCCTCTTATAGTTCCCGAGATCCTGACCTGCGCGAACCACTCATAAAAGCACCGCCTCCTTCAATCCACGGTACCATCACAGGCTGCCGACCCACGAAACACCCACTCATTGGGGTCCCGACCATGGCAGACCCAATTACATGTGTCCACCTCTATATCAAGGTGCACTCCTGCCCTTGCTATGGTCAGTTCAATCTTCCAGAGCTTCCATCAATCTCAGCCACCAAGTCAACTTCACCGCCAGCGTCAAACGAAAACTCCGAAGGAATGACCATTCTCAAACGAGCCATCCGCCGAATGCGTGGACGGGAGCGGCTGCGCGAAGAGGTCGAACTTTTGGTTGAGGAGGCTCCGTCATCTAAATCATCGGCGTCTGAGGTAATTTCTGTCAAGTCGACTCCTCGCATCGAAACCCCCGATTCTCACGACAACCTGAACGCCTTTGTCAGCCAACGGCAACGGCAACAGCAGCAGCAACGGCCCGACATCCTCGACGAGGCTGTCCCCACATCTCCAGTCTCCCTACTGGGTGACACGAACAAGTCCCTGCCTACCGTACCCAGCTCGCCCATCACACGACCCAGTTTTATCCCCGCCAGCGCACTCCAGGGCGTTGAGAGGTCATATGTTGAGGACTCCAACGGCCGACTGTCAACGCCAACTTCGCCAGACCTTTCGAATAACCCATCATCGCCTCTACCTCCCCACCAACGTCACAACGGCGGCAGACCGAACACCGTTATCAACACCGGCGACGTCCACAGACCAAGCATCATCGTCAATGCCAGCAGCAACAGTGCCGGCAGATCCAGCATCGTCATCAATGCCAGCAACAGCGACCTCGACCTCATCCTCCGAGCTCTTGAATCGATCTGCTTGGACCTCACCACCAGCCACAGCCCGCACCCCAACACGGCCGAGATCGCCCAGCTGGAGCCAATGCCGTCCCCAGTGCCGCCGCCGACGTCGACGTCTCCTGCACACATGCAGCTTGGCCAGGTGGAGCGGGCATGGCAGGTCGCAATCGAACAGCAGCAGCAGCAGCAGCAGCAGCAGCGAAGACGGGCCAGCAACGCCGAAAGCCCCTTGGAGAGTCCACCGCTGGGCTTCCAGCGCCCGTCGTCACTCGTCGACGAGATGGCCCAACGCGAGTGGACGACGCGGCAGCTGCAGATGCAGCAAATGCAGCACGCGCAGCAGCACGCGCGCCCTGTTTCTCTCGGCAGCCAAACCCGTGTCCAGAGCGGCAGTGGCGGCGGTGGCAGCGGGAACGGCGGGGGCAGCGCAACCTCCAATAACGGCGCCGTCATCCCTCGTCAACCCGACGATGGCTCCGCCCAAACGCCGCCCTTGCCACTTCTGGCGGATCAAGTCGCCCGGCGCCAGTGGATCGACAGGCAGTTCGAGCAGTTGACGCCGCCTCTGCCCATACCGAGGCGCGGGTCGTCGCTCGGTACGCGCATCTTGAAAAGAAATTGATATGGATCGCGTGGCGTCGAGTTGCATACGTTGTTTGTTCAAGCTGGCCATGCCATTCCCCACCTCAAAAAACAAAGGAAAAAGTTCTGTTTTGGATTTTCTTTCAGAGTCGAAGTGTTTGGTAAGCATTTGAGCGCGAGTTGGGGATGCGGGCGTGGAAGTCTTTTCTCCTTTTTCTTTTTTGGATGGGTTTAATATATAGCTACCTTCTTTTTAGACGACCGGGCGCAGGTAGGAATCTAGGGTCATTGAAGAATATCTATCCCAATATTCAGGGTAGCAGAAGGGGCAGCAGCAGTAGCGGTCTCGAAGTTAGGTTGGGCTTCCATGTAAGGAACCGCATGAAAAGAGGGCGACGCAGAAGAGGTGGGCGGGGCGGGGGGGAAGGGGGAAGTGCCGCGACACAAAAAGTCCAAGATACCATGCTAAAATGAGAAGAGTTCAAACTGGACTCGGTGTAAAAAAGTCAAGAATTGAATTTTTGCAAGTGTCAGCCACGACTTACATATCCACGCTCGTCCGGGAGGTGCCTAGGTATGGACTGCACATCCGCCATCCACGACGTCGCGCCTCCTCTTTTCCTCCCCGCCCCTCGCTAGCAATGCAGCATATCAACCGCCTGTGCAATGAAAATGCCGACCGCTCACCCACCCAAGCCAAACCACCAACTATGCAGGCACGATCAACAACATCAACAAAAGGGAGGCTGTTCCGGAAAAGACTTGAGACGAACCGCCGCTGAAAGAGGCCTGAATAACAAAAGACCAGCTCGAACAAAAGTGACAGACCAACGATCCCCAAGTTTTCGATTCACTAAAATACACCCGGCAACCCAAAAGAAGAAACAGGTAGACAGGCGAGGTTCATGTGAGGTTCCAGCAGCGCTGCTTCCAAGTCGAAGAGCATGAAACGTTAAGGGGTTGAGGGGGTATCTGAAAATACACGAAAACGACAGGGTACTGCTGATGAGGCCGATTGGAAGAGCGCCGAGACACCGACAGATCCTTCGAGGTGTGTATAGGTCGATGAGAGGTCGGTACTGGGAAAGTAAATGGGTGCAAGGATCCAAGCAAGGAAGACAAACAGTGGAAGGAAGGAGGACTGAACCAGGGAAATATTACAAGGACAAAAGGGGAATCGCTTCGTAATTTCATGTAGGAAAGGGTGCCTTCCAATTTCATCGTCAGCATTGTCATCACAGCTCTTCATTCCGCTTCAAAATCTCCTTCTCTTCTGGCAAAGGCCTCCCGTTTTTTACTTTTAAATTCACCAGGACCCGCCGCTCAAGTCGCTCCGGAAGCCTGTGATCTCAGCAACCAAATTTCCTGCCGTACTCAACACCCACAACACGATCAAGCAGGTACCGACCAACCGGTCCATGCGCCAATTGCGCATGGAGACAAGAGCCAACAAACCCAGCAAAGTCACCAGCAGCGTGGCACCGCTGATGACGAGCGTGCTGTCGACGTCGAGGTGGTACGGTTTGAACTTGACGGGGTGGTCGGGATGCTTGTCATGGCTGCGCTCAGCCTTCTTGATCGTCATGTAACAGCCGCTGAGGCCGATGCCGAGAAGAATGTTGAGCATCGGCCCACCAAAGCATGCTGAGAGCGCCATGACAGGGAATCCGAGCCGTGCGACTGTAATATCTGCAACAAGATCGCCCATGGAGTTTCCAACGGCGAATATGGTCAGGCCGAGAATGGCATCGCTTATGTCGAGGATGACACCAATGGTTTTGAGAACACCGACGACTTCGTTAGCGATTGTCGAGATCCAGGCGATTGATACGACGAAGCCAAGGAAGCAAAGCATCGTGTGCCATCGTGGGGGGCGCAAAGGTGTCGTAGTGCCCAGAAGCAGGACAAGGACGGCGAGAGAACCAGCCAACGAGATCAAGACTGGGAAGAGAAGAGCGCGCGGATTGGTTGGATCAGTGTTGGCCCAGAAGATGAGTGAGACGAAGAATGGGGCTGTGAATATCTGCAGTATGACAAGCCAACGGTCCCATGACTTGTCAGTTGCAGGTGGTTTGTGCGGATAATGTATTGATTCGGGGGACTGGGCCATCGGTCCGTTCGACGGAGAAAGTAACAAGAGTGGTGGTTCGTCGCGATATCTTTCCTGGGCAACCGTGCCATCGTTTCCGTTATTCCGCGATTGGCCACCAGAGGGACCGGAGGCCTCACCGGCGGGTACGTCATCGGGACCAGTCACGGTAATGGTGCTTGGTGCCGATGGACGCATAAAAGGACTAACCGGGCTAGGCAAAGCGAACTCTGGCTCGTCTTCATCTTCCGAATCCTTATCTGCTTCCACGACGGGCAGAGTAATGGTCAAGAGGAAGACGCTTGGTGCTGAAATGAAGCCCAGAAATCTTTCCCAGTGGCTTTTGTTCTTCCAATTGTAGAGAGTGGGGAACAACTTGGAAACCAGTTGCCTTGGTGAGGGTAAGATTTGGTTGGGCCACCATCTGATGGGCTTCTCTTCCTCTTCCTCTGCGACCTCTGGAAAGTGCTCATTCGGGAAAAATGACGACAGCGGAGAGATGCTTGGGGAGGCAAAACTCAGAGGTTTGGAGCCAGCCTGAGGAGATAGCGTATATTCTTGGTATGAGGGGAATGGCGACTTGGAGCCCTCGCCTCCTGACGATGGTATCATCAACTTGGGCAAAGACTGAGGGGTAGATTTTGGAGATTGTCGCAGTCCCCCGGTGGAGGGATTAGCACCCTGAACATGGCGCTCAGGTGGCGCAAGACGATTCGGTGACTTGGTTCGACGGCCTTTAGGTGCAGGGCTAGGCTCTCTACTTGCAGGCTGAGACGTGAGTGGCGATAATGAAATCGCTGGAGAAGCAGTCATATTGCTTGATGCTGTCGTTGAAGTGGAAGTGTTCCTGGACCGACCCGGTTGAGGTACATGAAGGTGAACTGTGTCCTCAGCGAGGGGTCCCAAGAGATCGATAGTGCGCGACTTTTTAGACCACGCTCTCGAGTCTATTCGTAACGAGTCTGCATCGTTGACTGAAACGGCCCGTGTGCGATATCCAGCGCCTCGAAAGTCTGCACTTTGTCTTGTTGGAGGACGGGAACTGTCGCTGGAGTGAGAGTGAGTGTCCTCGAGCTGCGGTCTGGCAGCGGGATCCGAGTAGACCGATAGCTGGTCTTGCTGCTGCGCGGTAGTGAAATTTGGGTCATCAGAATATCGCCTCAAGTTGATGGGCCTGGTCTGGATATTCCGGGACTTTTGCAATGATGAGAGGACGGCTCGAAATTCCAAAGCTCCTACCAGACTCGGCCTAATTGGAGGATTTTTCGACGTACGGCGGTCGCCCAAGCGCGGTCGGCTCAGACGCATGTTTCGATTGAGCTCTCCAAGCCATCGCTCTCTCTCCTCTTCGTCGGCAGTTTCGAGGCCAGGTTCGTCCTTGACGTTGCCCTGCTCCAAGGTGGCGAAGTCTTCAGTAGACACATTGTGAGAAAAGTAGGAAGATGACCTAGATCTCCCGTCTTGCTGATGGTATGGAGACAACACTTCGGCGATTTCACCCCCCGGGCTGACGAAGTGGCCTCGTGCAGTGGCTTCGACTAGTCGTTTGCGTTGCCTTCGACCATACCACCAATGCCACCAAAGCACAAACAGGACGTAGAAGAAGTAGAAAACCACCATGGCGATACACTCCCACAGCGACAGCTTACCGTCAATGAGGAATACCATGCTGAAAGAAGCCGCGACGATGAAGAAGCCTACGTCCCGCACAAAGGTACGCTTATCAACCTTGAAGGGCCTGACGAGGGCCATGGACCCAGCAACCACGGCAGTGATGAAGCCAGCAGCACCAATAAGCTCACCAATAGCCAAAGTCCCGCTATTGGTGTTCATGGCCGCAAAAGTGGAGAAGACGTCCGGGCTACCATTGCCAAAGGCCAGAAATGTCACGCCTGCCATGCTCTCGCTCATGCCCAAAAGGCTCGATATTGTGCTGAGGTTTACGCAGAAAAAGTCGCTGGCAGCAATGCCAATGGTGCTGAAGAGCAAAGCCAGCCATAACGCGATAATGGCAAACGCCACAGGCTTGGCGTGGGGAAGGCGGCAGTAGTAGAGCTGCAGGTAGGAGATTATTCCGGCTTCCTCGTCAGGGCAGTGCTGGCGGACGAAGGCACACTTGTCGACGGCCTTGTTGACCAAGCGGCACTGGGAGTGGGTGTTAGTGAGCAATAGACTTGTTGTCGCGTGCCATGGACAATGCGGAGCACACACCTCTAGGTCGTCCTGGGACAGGAGTCCCCGCGAGCGCAGTTGCGACGCATGAGATGGCGCAACCGTATCTCGGCGAGTATTGAGCAGTAGAGAGGCCACTGCGACGAGAGAAACCAAGAGCAGCGTGGCTAAGAATGGACGCGGTGAATGACGAGGTTTGCGACGTTGCGCGTGCGGCCGGCGCAGCCGCGCAGCGTGAGGTGTTTCTGCCATGGGATCGGGAGAAGAAGAGAGGGAGAGATCAAGGGTAGAACAGAAGCATCGCTGTCTGGGCGAAGGGACAACTTTGAGGCGGACGAGAGGATGGTGGAGAAGTAGCTGCTGCTGGGGCTGCGACTTGGTCTTGGACTACTAGGTTGTGCCATGGCAGCGCGGCCGGAGGTAGCCACCACCAATGACGGCGGATGTGGCTGACGGTCAAGCCACACGGGCCAAGTCCGCGGGAGGAAGTCTGGGAGTCTTGTCGCGACGGGCTGTTCAGGTATCCTGCTTCAGATGTTGGCGCGGCGCCGTCCATGACGGCGAGATCATCGTCTGTCCTCTTGCAGCATGGTATCATGCGGGTGCGGTACGTAGACGACGCTTGTGCGGTGGTGCTCAAGGTTGCGCCCGCCGTCAGCTTCACTGTTTGGATCCTTGGAGGCACTTATCGCTATCGGTAGTCGGCACGAGTAAGTCACTCGGTCATTCAACAGGACCCAATCGTGTGGCATGACTCGCCCACTTTCTGCCACCGCCTTCGTTCTCGCCCGCCCGCCCG